>JAKCPI010014988.1:0-11417 GCA_023213315.1 Euborellia annulipes | reverse complement strand
TACTCTTATTTAAGAAATTATTTAATATGAATATAATATGAAATATCTTACACATTTCTAAAGAAATTTAACACAAATACAAATCATTTTAATCAATTTAATACATACAATTTAAATAAAAATAAAGAAAAATATGTAGATTTCCAATTTGAAGGTAAAAAATCAAACATAATCTCGATATTTAATTACAAATTTTGTTTTTATAAGAATTTCCAATAAAAAAGACAGAGAAAAAAATCTCGTAGTGGAAAGATTAAATTTACAATTTTGGAAATTTGACGTTAATCATTAAGATAGATTAAAAATAGGTACTTATAAGAAGAAACAGTGTTACGTTTTTTTGTTTTTTTGTATCAAAATTTACAACTTTTCATATTAATGAATTCTTTTAGCTTGCAGACGTGTCATTTTACAGCAAAATTTTTGAGCACCCATAGTACAGAATCACGCCAAATCAAGCCAAGAGAAAAGAATAGTGAACTTGCAGAGGCTCCCAATTCAATTTAATCCACGGACCGCTTTTACACTTCTATTTTACTCGCGGACCCACTTTAAAAAAATTCTTAAAATATTCGGAAAGTATTTTTTCGGCGTTTCGGAGGGGGGGAAACCGCCTTTTCTAAAAAATTATCGCCACACGACTCATGGTTGCTCATAGCATCCGAAGAGTTGATTTTTATTTTAATAAAAATAAATTGCGCTCTACCTCCAAAAAGGTTTTGCTTCCATATCTCCGCAATCAAATGTGCTATCGCAGCGATTATGGACTCAAACTTTACAGGACATTTTGCTCTTGATACACCATACTCAATAAAATCATAATAAGATAAAGAGAAAATGGGGGAAAGGCCAACTTTGCCGCGATAATAATAATAATTTTTATTATTTATTTTTTTAATAATTACACCCGCCTCGAGGGGGACTCCTTCGCGGACCACTAGTTGGTGCCCTCCCTTGCCCCCCAAAGAGGGTGGGCATCAAGCCAGGCGCTACTCACAAGGGGCACCAAATGGTCCGCAAACTACATTTTTTGTCTCAATTTTTAAAGCCTAGCTTGACCCTATGACTTTATTTATTTATTAATTTGCGAGTTTATTTTACATATAATATTAAATGGGGGGCAGGGGGGCGCTAAAAGGCCACTGTTGGGAACCACTGTATTAGACGAATGATGATTAAAATAAGACAAGGTTACTACGCAGGCAGGCGGCGCGGCTAGTGTTTTATATTAATAAAACAATTTTAATTGCAAATGGTGGGAAAATTTAATAATTTAAACTCTAACCTGAACTGAAAGAATGTTGAAAGGCAAAAAACTGAAAAATACGATTTTTTTGAAAAAAAAAAAAAAAAAAAAAAAATTCATTTTTTTGTTAGTTTTTTTCTTAAAATGAGGAATATTAAATATTAATAACTAAACAAGCACTTAGTAAGGGCGTTAATCATTGATATGTTGAATTAGACCTGCCACTGCGTGTGGTTTCTGTTGTATATATAGCCCAGAGGGAGGGAGGGGGGGGATTCTGTTTTGGTGTCTATCTACCCCGTATATACCCCACCTCAGATACATAAAATGTTATTATAATCAACATGTATTTTATATAGAACTGCGGTTTCATAATAGCGAGGCATTTGAACGCTATGGCCAACAGACACGCCATTTTACACCAAGCAAGCATCGCTTTGAAAATTACACGAATACAAAAGGGGGGGAGGGGGAGAGAGGCTTAACTGCAAAATGCCAACTTGATATCATTTCCAGCCACAATGATATGAAACGAAACGAAAATTCCGGGATTAGAGACGGGGATTTCAAAATGAGAAACACTTGTTCTCTATTATCAAAATAGAGCAGCGTAAAAAAAAAAGAATATTTAATATAATAAACAAGTTTATTATTATTATTGTGTGAAATTTTAAATAAGTGCATTTATTTGATCACTCAGTAGAAATTCTCATTTTTTTAAAGTGAAACTTTTATTTGATGGCCTTAAATTTTTTTTCGCCCTTTTATCAGCATGTCGCGTTGCAAGCCGTGACGTCACATATCCATATAAATGACAAAAATAGGTTTTTTTTTTTAAGATTTAAAGTATTTTTTATTGACCAATTTAATTTACAGTTTTTTAATTGGTGCATGATAGATTTTTCATCGACCTCGAGGTCCTCTGGCCCCTCTATCGAATGTCCTTTTTCGATCATCTCGTCCTTGATATTACTAGGGCTCATTCATTGTTGAAGGAAACATTTTTAAAAAATCTTCTTTGCCGCGTACTTCTTATAATAAGAATGGTGGAAAATTGGTGGCACTTCCGCGGTATCTTTTTAATTCACTCACACCGGGACGGTCAGAGAGAGCTCTTACCCTCTCCTGTCCTATTCATAGATCTGGGACAATGTCTCGGTCGTTTGTTGTAACAGCCAGCAGACTCTGGAACAGCCTTCCTGTGGAGATCCGGAGATGCACTAGTTTTGCCAGTTTTCGTCGAGCCGCTCTTGCCCACTTCCTTCCTAATGACGATTCCTGATTGTTCGACACCTGCCGGGCTTTTAGTAGAAGGTCTAATTAGCAGCCTTCAAGCCGGTTGTCGATGGCGATGCTCACATGGTTCGTTTTTAATAACTTTTTGTTATATATAGGCCTACCTTTATTTTCCTCTCTTTATAAACTTGTACACTAAGGGGGCCTGAGGCCCTATGTACATTTTAAAGAATAAATAAATAAAAAAAAAATAAAAATAATAGCTCGTTTTCTGGGTCTGGCAACGATTCTGGCCATATTTTCTGCCCAGAAACACCAAAACAGAATCTGGCAAGAAAATGGCAAAATTCTAGCCAGATCACGGGCAGAAATTATATTTTACTGGCCAGATTCCGTAGGGCAGAATCTTGGCAGAAAAACTGCCCAAACACTGGGCAGTAAAGATAGCCAAACAAAAATATTGGATCAAAAAAAATGGCCAGATTCTGGTAAACGGAATCTTGGCAAGGAAACTTTGCCAGAATCTGTGTAGAAAAGTTTTGGCCGGCAAGAAAATATTGTCAAAATAAGCCAGTAAATATATCGTTTAAGATAACAAATTTGCGAGATAAGTTCGAGTTTAATTGGGCAAAAATTGCGCCTCCTGGAGTCGAACCGGGATCTCCACGCTTTCGCGGCTACCTTTATCCTTCGGTAATCGAAAGTTGTGTTCTGTGCTTGTCACACCAGATTTTTTTTGTGTAGAATCAAAATCGTTGGGAGCGAATTTTGAGAAAATCGAAAAAAAAAAACTGAAAAAGTACATCAATAAAGTACTAGTACTCGAAACATCCCTCTAATTTTTAATATTTCCGAAAAAAAAAAAACACTAATATTTTACATTATTAAATTAATATTCATGCTTAGGCCTATATATCAGATTTTTTTTTGCGTCTCTGTGAGTTCATTTAATTAACTGGAATAAATAAAACGAAGGTTTCCAGGTGGGATAAAGTTTGGAATTTACGGCCCTTGTGTAATATCCATAAAGAGGAAGTTGACTCCTTCCTTTATTAATCCAATAATAGGATGTTTTGGGCGCACAAAGTCTGTCTTGGAATCGCTTGCTTTCAAGGCGAGTCATTTCTAAAGATTTCAAAGAATTACTAACAAAAATACATTCCCTTTGTATGTGATGAAAATCTTTAATTTCAAAAAAAAAGAATCCTGGAATTTTCTCTAATTTATTTATGCAAAATTGGCAAAGGAAGGCGCTTTTTTTTAATCTTCTTTAATTGTATACAGTATTCAGTAATAGAAATGTCCTAATCCGTTTTACTTTTTCATACCCTATATGGACCCTGTTACGCATTAGTGTGTCAAGCGCCACCTACCGAGATTTGAGAAAATTAACATTAAAGTTTTTTGTTTTCATTGGATTATATATAATTTTTTTTGTCAATTGTGCAAGTAACATTAAATATAAATTTTTTTAGGACATATTTCATAAAAAATACTATTAATTAAAGCATTTGAAACAATATTCCGTGCTTAACTCAATTTTTAATTTTTTTGGCGCTTGACACACTAATGCGTAACAGGGTCCATATATGAAAGATATATGAAGAGAAAATATTGCGATCATGCCAACTTCGATGTCGAGATTTTGATGGATATACAAATATATTTATATTTTTGTATATTTAAATATTATATTTTGAGGTCCCCTGAGTCCAAAAAAGTGGGCCTCGCAAATTGTTCTGTGTGGGTCTGTGTCTAACGATTTTTAGCATGAGGGAATTGGACTACCGTATTGAAATTTTATTTGGAAGGAAACGGAGAATGAAACCAGCATATGATGGACGCCTATCACATCAATTTAATTTGTAGATATTTCGACCGGCATAACATCACTCATCATCAGTACAGAAAAAAAATCACTTTTTAAATTCATTTTTCGTTGAAATATTTTTTTCTTATTTTTTTTTTCTTTTTTGGTTTTCGGCCCGCAGCCATACCACCGTAACATTCTATATACATCCACAAAATACACAAATACAAAATAACACAATATATAATACAATAACTACATAATATTACAATATAAAATACAATAAATACAAAATAACACAATATAAAATACAATAACTACATAATATTACATTATAAAATACAATAAATACAAAACAACACCCCGCAAAATACAATAACTACATAATAACACAAATACAATAACTACATAATCTCACAATACAAAACACAATAAATACAAAATATACAATACAAAATACACAACATATTCAATACAAATTACATCCTATCAGGAAAATGCTCAAAAGAAACATACTCTCAAAAATGAAAAATTAAAAACTAAACTAATATCAAACAATATGAAAATCCTCATAAGAGTATAAAGGAACATCAAACTACATGATAAAATCAAGAGTTATAAGGCCATTTTTGGGTTGTGGAGGAATGTTGAGATGGCTTCTATTGTTTCATCTGTAGAATTTGTGTCCACTTGGTGTTTTTTTTTTCTTAAATTACTAATAATTACGTAACGCTATATCAGCATAAAATAGTGAATATTAAACTGTATGACGCAAAATTTACGGCGCGCTCCCGCTCAAAGGTTAAGCAACACCGAAAGAAGCTTTAAATTTCTCAATTTTAATTTTATCATTAATATCAAAAGTTTTTTTTTTCCAAAAAAAAAAAATCTGGTGTGACTGGCGCACAGCACACAACTTTCTCTTACCTTCGGTAATCGAAAGTTGTGCACTGTGCTTGTCACACCAGATTTTTGTGTCGACATGTATTTAGTTCCCGGCAGTAGGGAATATTTGAATTCAGATGTAAAATTTATAAGTATGGGAAAATATTTATATTTTGTTACCATGGCAACCATTTCTCCTATCTTTCCTATGAAGCACAAGAGTAAAGTGTGCTTCAAACAATTTTGTGGGCAAAACGAGAATATACATTTGAAAGAGCATCTAAAAAATAATTGATTTTTGAATTTAATCAAAATCGTTAGAGCGAATTTTGAGAAAATCGAAAAAAACTGAAAAGTACATCAGTAAAGTACTAGTACTCTTTGGCCGATTTTGATTAAAAGCTTATTTTCCGGTCCCGGGGGTGTTTAACTTAAATATAAAATTTCAGCCTCATAGCTCAATTCCTTCATGCTTAAAATTTGACACACACACACCCACCCACCCACCCACACACAGAGAGACCATGTCGCGAAAACCACTTTTTTGGATTCAGGGGACCTCAAAACGTGAAGATCCATCAAAATCTCGACATCGAATTTTTGACATGAATCCAATACTTTCTCTCTATATATATTACATATATACATAGGTAAGAGAAAGTAAAAAGAACCATGATTAAGGTGGATTATCCACTCCGAGACTGTACAACGCAACGCAACTGTTTAGACCCGTACAGGCCTAGAGCAAAAAAAAAAAGTTCTTTTGTAGAATTCCACCTTTCCGTTGAAATAAAAAATCCTTTTCCTTTTCTCATTTCTCTGTTGGAACAACACTTTTAATCCCTTTTTTACTTTCTCTTACCTATGTATATATGTAATATATATAAGAGAGAAAGTATTGGATTCATGTCAAAATTCAATGTTGAGATTTTGATGGATCTTCACGTTTTGAGGTCCCCTGAATCCAAAAAGTGGTTTTCGCGACATGGTCTGTCTGTGGGTGGGGGGTGGGTGGGGGGGTGGGTGGGTGTGTGTCAAATTTTAAGCATGAAGGAATTGAGCTATGAGGCTGAAATTTTATATTTAAGTTAAACACCCCCCGGGACCGGAAAAATAAGCTTTTAATCAAAATCGGCCAAAGAGTACTAGTACTTTACTGATGTACTTTTTCAGTTTTTTTCGATTTTCTCAAAATTCGCTCTAACGATTTTGATTAAAATTCAAAAATCAATTATTTTTTAGATGCTCTTTCAAATGTATATTCTCGTTTTGCCCACAAAATTGTTTGAAGCATACTTTACTCTTGTATTTCATAGGGAAGATAGGAGAAATGGTTGCCATGGTAACAAAATATAAATATTTTCCCATACTTATAAATTTTACATCTGAATTCAAAATATTCCCTACTGCCGGGAACTAAATACATGTCGACACAAAAATCTGGTGTGACAAGCACAGTACACAACTTTCGATTACCGAAGGTAAGAGAAAGTTGTGTCTGCGCCAGTCACACCAGATTTTTTTTTTTGTTATTATTTTTAACGGTCGAAGGATTATTAAAGAATATTTTCTTTTGAGTGCGTCTCATAAAAAGTAATATCAATCCAGAGGTGTTTTATTTATTTTCGTGTAATGCGATATTTCTCATTTTCTTGATTATTACGATAACACCTCGTTATTAATATAAATGTCTATATTAAGATAAAAAAAAATAAACTTTTCAGAGAATAACGCGATGATTCAATTTAAATTTTTTCTCTCTGATAATATTCAAGACTGTAGAAAAATTTTAATTTTAGAGTATTTTGGAATACCAAATTTACAAATTCCCCTTGTAAATGATAACTACTAAGCATTTAACTACTAAATTTACAAATTTATTCGTTCAAATATCAACAAAAATATATTTTAAAATTACAATTTTCTTCGAAAAATAGAGCATGTATTGTAATTTTACATACATTGTATAGTAATTTTTGTTAAATATTGTATTTTTTTCGAAAGCGGTTTGGAAATTCTCAAATTACCACAAAATTGCTCTCTAATTTTCAAATGTCTTTCTAAAATTAAAATACATTTGTAAATGGTTTTTGCAAAGTAACTTACTAAATTTAGTATCTTTTTGTTTATGTAATTTGGTTCCTACGCAATTGTAAAATCAACAAAAAAAATCTTTTTTTTTTATTAGTTTGACATCTCGGTCATACCTTTTCCGATACAAAGAGCATACAAATTACAAAAATAAATATTGATACATATAATAATCTGTAGAGGCCCCTATAAATTACATAATACAAATTACATAAAAATAATACAAATATATCAAATAAATATCCCCAAAAAATACCATATAAAATACATACTAACAGAAATACAACATAAAATACATAATAAAAGAAAAGAAACGTATAAACTACATAATAAACCAAGCAAAAATACATAGTAAAAGAAAACCTAACTATTGAAAAACATAATAAAAGAAAGTATATAGAAGATAAATTTACTAGAAAATATGGCATGCCTGACTATTGCTTTAGAGATTTATATTGCGGGAGGTGAGGAACTTCAGAACTTTATATTGCAAGTGACGACGAGTTGAGGAAGTTACTCAAAAATTTGTTTAGAGTGAAGTATTACGTAAGCATTTTATTTTGTTTTGTTTCTTTTTTTTTAAGTGAAATAACGACCTTTTTAAAGATTAATTTGTTCATACCATATTAGTCTTGAGAAAGAAAGCGTTTTGCTTCCGAAAGGTTGACAGAATAGTGGTAAAATAAATGTGTTTGACAGAACCCTGGTATGAACCGAAAACATACATTCACAGTCTTTTCGGCAACTTACAAGGTAGACCATTATAAGACTTTTTACGATAACCGTTATTTATGAATATATCTATTGGGGGTCCAGGCATTTTTATTTAAGCCATTTGGTATCCAAATGCCTGGAGTCCGAACCCGCGACGTTAGGTATAGAAGGTAGGCACGCTACCAACTACACCAAGCCCGGGGACTATCATTACTATATCCAAATCCAGAGCCTGCCTGAGGATTTGTTTACATTCATAGAATACACAAATGCAATGAATACACAAATATCTCTCTATACATTTCCTATGAGAAATCGTAACTTAAAGAACTAAATAACTCAAAAAGTTATAGGAATTTAGGGATGAAAATAATTTTCCTGTAATCCCTAGAAGGTCCTCTTTATGCCTATAAAATTTCATTTCAAAATTCCAACGGGAAGTTGCCTAAATAGAACGCGAATTATATAGATATATAGATAGATGTGCGTTAAGTCACACCATACTTTTTCAGGGTACACACCATTTTATTTGTTTATTTGGCGATTTTTTTTTGATAAAACTTATAAAAATTCAATATCGGGAAAAATTCGCAAATCAAATTGAAAAATAAACATTTGTTTTTTTAACCCAAAACTTTTGCATACTCTCGTTGTTTTTTCCCCCCCACAATATTAATAGAAAAATAAAATATGTCAAAAAGTTATTTATTTATTTTGAATTCGTTGGCAATACTTTTTTTTTTTTGATTGGGAAACTCCCCATATGAATATTAAAGAAGTGAGCAGCAAATCGAAGAATGCTGTATGAGGAGAAAAAAAAGTTTGTTTCTTAACAAAATGGAAATAGAAAAGTTGAGAAAGGTGATGATGTCATCACTAAATGGTATATGACTTAATATTTCTGCCAGCGCGGTAAAAAAAAAAAAAAGTTTTGTCAGAAAGTTGAGTTGTGAAGGGAAAAAAGAAATTTGTGTGCTTTTTGTCTTGAATCAATAGACGAGAGAAATCATTTCAACCCCCCCCCACCCCCCCTTTTTACTAAAAGTTCATTAAGTATTAATTTCAAGTATTTAAAAGAAACAAACTTGATTTTATTTAATTTAACAAGTTTTGAATTTGGTCTTGGAATTACTTTTAGAATATTTTCAATTAAAAATAAATCGGACTTTGATCCCCCCCCCCCCCCGTCCCGCTCTCCTCTTGCGAAGAATTTCTTTTTAATTTAAAGAATAAAATAATTAGCTTGCTATCGATTAGATAGAATTTTGTTTGAATGTGAGTGTGAATGTGAAAAAAGCGGGAAAAAAAGGGGAGGGTCGGCCACAGGCGGGCCCGAGCCAGCTGGCGAGGGGTCCAGGGGGGCGATGCCCCCCGGCTAGGCGCGAAGCCTGCCGTCTCGGCTAGTTTAATGAAGATTTCACCATTGAATGAGGAATTCAGACTATTTATGAAAAATTAATTGCTAACATTTAAATAAAACATATTCTCTTTAATGAAAAATTACAGCCCTTGGGGTTTGGTGTAGAGGTTAGCGTGCTAACCTCGTGAAGTGCGGATCCAGAGGTGTTTCTCGGGGGGGGGGGGGGGGGGTTATCTGGTGTGACTGGTCGCACAGCACACAATTTTTTTTTATATTTCGGTAATTTAAAGGCGCATTCTGTACTTGTTTGCCAGAATATAAATACAAATCAAATTTTTAAGTATTAATTTTTAAAATTTTACATTAAAAATAAATTTTTTTTTTTTTGAAAAAAAAGTATTTTTTTTTAATAATCTCGGGGAGGGGGAGGGGGTTAATTACATCCTTTACCCCCCTTGTAAATAAATAAATAAATTTATTACGACCCGCTTAGAGGCACCAGTCTTGACATTCGCCTTAAGCTGTTAAGGAAAAACCTGCCCAAAACCTTAACAAGGATGGTATAACCTCTCTACCTCAACTATTCTCTGCGGTCAAGAACTAAATAAAAATTTTTTTGTATCCGCCCTTGGTTCTAACTGGCTTTACGATTTATTAATAAAATATTTAAAATGAAAAATAAACTCTTCCTCCCCCTAAAATTCGACATTTCAAAAAGCTTATGCCCCTCCCCTCCGCTAAAATTTATGAATTTTGAGAAAATCGAAAACTGAAAAAGTAATTCAGTAAAGTACTAGTACTCTTTGCCCGATTTTGTTCAAAAGCTTGCTCTCACGTCCCAGGGGGGGGGGGGGGTACCTAACTTGAATATAAAATTTCAACCTCAGATATTTTGTTTACAGACACACAGAAAGACCATGTCAGGGAACCCCAATTCGTGTCAAAATCTCGACATCAAATTTTTGACATGAATCTAATATTTTCTCTCTATATATGAAATAGCACGCTCAGGGGGGGGGTAATTACCCCCTTTACCCCCCCTCCCTTGTATCCGCCCTTGAACCTCGTATACCAAAAGTCTCGGGTTCGGACCCCAGGCAGTCTGATGAGTTTATTTAAGCCATTTGGATACCAAATGGCTTAAATAAGAATGCCTGGACCTCTAATATGTATATTAATCTCTATAACGGATATCGTAAAAGTCTTAAAATGGCCTAAGTTGCCGAAAAGACTGTGTGAATGTGAGTGTGAATGGGAAAAAAGTGTGAGCGAAAAAAAAATGAAAAATTATAAAATTTGTTCACTCAAAGTTAAGGGGATCCCCAAATGGAGATTTAACATTGGCTCTATGGAAGAAAGAGCCGGAAAATGAATTTGAAAAATCTGAACTACTACATCAGTAAAGTGTACTTCAAACACTTTTCACGAAACATTTTACTGATATACTTTTAAAGAGCATCTAAAAAAATGATTGAAAAATTGTTAGAGTGAGTTTTGAGAAAATTGAAAAAACAAAACAAAAAGTACATGAGTAAACTACTAGTACCCGGTATTTTTCCAAAGTTGTGTGCTGTGTGAGCAGTCCCACCAGAAATACTGAAATACTTTCTCTCTCTATACATTTATATATAAGTAAGAGAAAATAAAAGTTATTATCAAACTAAAATTAGCATTTTGACTAGCGAATGGAATTTCTATTTAATACTCGAGGCAAATAAATATTCCCACGCTCTTCCCACATAACTAATTTCAATATATTTTCCTTTCATTTAAATAAATGTTGATAATTTATTACTTTTCTACCTCATGGAGTTGAGTTCTTAAATAAAATAACAATAACTCTGTTTGTGTTGCCTGTGTTTGTGTTTCTATGCCTGGCCTGGGTGATTACGTTTATCTTTAGTAATTTTATATTTCATTTTTTTTATGTTGCTTTCTTGAGGTTTAACAGAGATGGGGGAAGAAGCGAGGCGAGGCAAGCTTAAATAGTTTCTCCATTAAAATCAATGGTAATTACCTTTTTAATTTACGAAATTTCGCTTTACGCTCGGCTTCGTTACAAGTTATGTTTTGTT
>JAKCPI010014987.1:0-39708 GCA_023213315.1 Euborellia annulipes | reverse complement strand
GCTAACTTAAAAAAATAACTTTATTATTCTATTAAATCAAAATTTATCCGTTTACGTATACGAATTCACCTTAAAGGCGGCTACACACGAAACTGCAAACTCTTGACAAGCATGCACGTGCAATCTTTTTGTACAAAGCAAACTCTAGCGTCTGTAGGAGAATTTTGGTCAAGCATTTTAATTGTGCAAGCCGCTTGATGCTCGATTGAATTTCAAACATGCACAAGTATATTTGCGCAAGCATATAGATAGCCATTTTATAGACGTCTTGACATTTGATATTTATTTAATATGAATTAATATTCATTTAATATTTCAATTTAAATTTTAATATTTATCGTGGCTCTGTTTAAAGCAAGTGAGTATTTTTTGTTATCTTCGAATGAATAACCTTCCGGAGTTTGATATTTTTAGGTTAGCTTTCAGCATAACCTGTTGCTTGCACAAGCATGCTTGTGCCGAAGGGAATTTTGTGCATGCTTGTCAAGTTTTCAATTACGTGTGTGTAGCCGCTTTAAGATTAATAAAAATCTTTTTGAACCAACCTTTCCAAACATTTGAAGATTTAACGTATGCAATCCCGCTACACTAATAATTACTGGTTTCTGAGCTCTGACCATAACAAATTGTAACGCTTGGCGAACTTTAGATCCAGAACGACACCATGGTAAATCATAAGCCGATTGAGACACTTCTTCACTCTGGAAGTTTACAAATTTTTTATGATCATTCATGAAATGGAACTTTGGAATATTTTTAAAAGTTTATTATTCTAATACAGGGGTGTCAAACCCCTCGGGCCGCATGCAGTTCCCGAAGATATTTTTTTTGTGCCCTCATTACCTGAAATAAAACTAAATCAGGACAATATTCTACGTCAAAATTAACATTTATAATTATTACTCTAGTCCTTTTCTACTTCCTTTTTTGTGGAAAGTTTAGGAACAATTATGAGTTACGCAAATTTTATAATAGGCTTGTATGAGTAGACTAATCGGGTTGGAGAATAATTAACCAGCAGTTTTTCGCTCCACCTGACGTCCTTTATTTATCAGATATTTCGATGCATCATCTTCAGTGCCGTGAGGATGTAAATGGTGAGCTTGGTTTACCTAGTAATTGTTTTAAATGCCTTAGGGACATACTAAGAGAGGTCATCTACATATAGAAGGCAATTCATAAACATGTATAACCACCCTAAGACATGAAAACAATTAGACCAAGCTCAGCTTTTAGATCCTCATGGGGCTGAAGATGATGGGTGTCATCTGTGTCGAAATGTCTGCTAAATAAAAAGCGTCAGGTGGAGCTACTGGTTAATTATTATCCAACCCCATTATTAATTATGAGTCATCTTCAATACTTAATAAATATTTTTGTGTCAAGATCATCTAAAATCCATGCATATGAACTCTTCTTATGAGTAATTTTTTCAATCGAAATTCGGGTAAATGGACCGATGAAAATTGGAGGAGAAATCTTTTGAATTTTGCCCTTTTCTACTAAATTATTTTTGTGTTTTTGTAAAAAACTAGAAAGAACTTAGAGGCTACTCAAGCTAAATTACCTTCTTTGACATCATATCAGCAGACCAACAAAACATGAACAATTCTAGAAGTTGGAAAGAAAGATAGACTGCAATTGCTTCTGACTTGGCCATATTTACTCGCGCATACTAAAAGTTTAGAATTATTATTAGCCTAATTAAAAAGAAAATAACAAAAATTGTTGTTGTAAAGCAAAAGAAAAACAAATTTCGTTTTCATTTATTCGATTAATGAAATTAATACAAAATTTGCAAAGGGATTTAATACTTTAACGTTTATTTACTTTAATTATTTGAAATCCTGTGACACAAATCATTAAAAGACTCGATTGAATTTGCGCTAGAAACACTATTTGAAATGTTTTTGAAAGCAGCGCTATATAACTGAAAAATAAAATAGAAAAAGTATAAAATACTTTTAATACAATATTGAAAAAATTACAAACATACTTATTAATGTAATTATGATAGATGACATATTTTTTCAAGCATTCCAACATTTCACTATCCAATCGTTCCCTCGTAATCGCAATTCCATTACAATAGAACACTCTTTTGACCATGTCTTCTTTTTCTTCAATTTCTTTCGGTCTTTCGCTTATATTCTTTTCTCGCATTATCAAATTACCAATTGCTTCTTTTCTTAAATTTCTTAAACTTTTCTTAAGAATTTCATATTGTGCGCTTCCATGAGCAACGAGACTAACAACAAACACGTCGAAACATGGCACTAACAATAAAGCGTTAATGATTACCCATGTTTCTAAAAGGTACGTTATCAAGAAATTTCTTTCCTCCTCAAGATCATATTGATAACTGGCTTTTAGCGGTAATAAATCATGAAGTTCAGTAGTATTATCCTTTTGTGCCAATTCATGAACAGGAATTGTTATATAAGCGAAACAAGCCAAAACGCAGAGATAAAAAATAGCGCTAATAAATCGATTAGTGTGTTTAACAACTCTCCAAATTGATTCTTGATTCAGTGTTGTTGTATCTTGTTCAAAATCATTTTCAATTAAATCCACAAGTTGACGGACACTTCGGATTCTATAAACTGTAGATGTTACTTTGACTAAAGTCATAAGTAATGGGATCATGGTGAGGGAAACTTCCGTGAGGGCAGTCAATTCGTGTGCACCTGTAAATAGACCTACCAGTTGGATCATGAAGCCACCAAAAAAAGCGGAACAAGTGAAGAAGAATTGAAATTTAGCGGAATAATTTCTCCATCGGCTATCAGGATACTTTTCAATTAGCAAGCCCGTCATTCGAAGGGTTTGTAGGGGCATTTCCAAATAGCGAGTGTGTTTCACCACTACCATGATGAGACTCTTCCTTGTTTTAGAATGTTCTTGACTTTTCACCTTCATAAAATTTATACCGATTCATAGGAGGCGGAGAAGACATTGAACTTTATCACAATGAATATGTTTAAAGAAAATTGTCGAGCAATTATCCCCGAAATAGAACTCTTCTTCCTCAAGGGCTAATACATTTATTTATTGAACAATCAATTTCAATTTATTTTTCTCAACTACTTCTTGTTTTCTTATATATATTTTAATTTAATTAATTTCCAGAAGTAATGGCTGGAATGTATAATTATCAATGGTAACAAAATATTTCTCTTTGTTGACTTTTTTTTCAGGCCTTCCGAACAAATGTTTTGTCTCGAGTTTAGAGTTTAGCGTTTTATTGCAATATCTACTCAAACAATACTGTATTCTTAACAATAACTTGATATAATATATATTATTATTTAACAATTTTGAAATAAATCTCGTTAAACTTAGGTCTTGAGGTAGATCGAGAATGGTGACCGAAACTCCGATATCTGATATATTATTTTATTATTATATTTATTTATATTTATTATTATACAGTATATATTTTATAATTAAATGTTTATCCCTAACAAATAAAATAAAAATTGGATGGGAAGTTTTTACGTTACCAATACCTGGGTAATGATCTGTGAAACAGAAACCAGAAATCCTAAACCAGAGCTCAAAATTATCTAAAAAATAAAGTTTCTCCTACTCTCACTTATTTAATTACAAGATGGATACTCTCCCCTCTATGCGGGGACATCATTTCAGTTTTTGCTTGGGGGGGACAAAATTTTTTTTTTTACATATTTTTAGCATATTTGTCCACCATAGTCTATTGCAAAGTTGTAGAACATTAAATTTGCTAAAGCTTGGTTTACATAAAACGAATTTGTAGACAAAAAAATTAACCGAGATACGGCATGTCAAAGTTGGACAAAATTTTACATATCGAGAAGATTTGTCTAACTTTGTTTGATCTCGGTTAATATTATTGGATCTACAAATTCGTTTTATGTACCAAATTTTAGAAAATCTAATGCTCTTTAACTTTGTATTGTGCTATGGTGCACAAAGTATGCTTAGTTGATGAGATATAAGCAAAAAAACTGAAAAAAGTCCAAAGTTTGTTCAAGGTTTTTCCCCCCCTTAGCTTTATTACAAAAATATTTGCTTCACAATCCCAGGAGAGGGGTACTCTTGACCCCCACCCCAGTTCCGACGCCTATTAAAATATAATTATATTTCAGACTATTTATCAATTTTAAATCCCCCCCCCCCCCCAAATGACTTCCCTGCCTCCAGGAGGCGGATCTCCATTCCTTACAAAAATAATTCGTTAATAATTTTGTCTTCTCATTTTTAATAGAATTAGCCCCTCTCTTTTTATAGCTAATAATAATATATGCATTGTGAATATTTTATTAAAAGGATTATTTTTTTATTGATATTTTATTTAAATTTAAAATATAAAACATTCCCTTTTTAACAAACATAATCCCCATCATTTAAGCATTTTCTGTTCCCGTATCTATCATTATTAAACTTGCATATTTTAGTATTCATAAATACACGTTTATTTTGATTCGAATATTTATTTATCTTCTAATAAAAATATTCAATAATTTTTTAAAACGTCGGTTTGGAAAACATAAAAATGCAACTTGATGACCTTTTTAATAGAAATAGATTTTTTCATGGAATAGTTTGGGGGAGAACTTTTTATTTTATTTATTTTCAAGTGATTTTTATACAAATTGCAAAATAAGTTGGAGCATGTCGTTTATGAATGTCACTATTTTCAGTCACTGCACTTTCCCATTTCATTGTTCAATTTTCTGACATTTTGAAAATTTCCAACTTTGAAATCTCGATAACTTTTTTTACAATTAAATATTTATTAATTTATACACCCGAAAAAGTAAGGTTGTGCCGCCGGGAGTCGAACCACGGATCCTCCGATTTGTACTCAAAGTGCCCTACCACTAGACCACAGCACAACATTCGGGTGTATGAAGTTCATTTATGAACTCAGTTGGAAAGCAAATTTGGTCTTCAGAAGAAATGGACCCAAGTTCGGCGCCACAAATTTTTCTCTCGTGCTGTGGTCTAGTGGTTAGGGCACTTTGAGTACAAATCGGAGGATGCATGGTTCGATTCCCGGCGGCACAACCTTATTTTTTCGGGTGTATGAATTATTAATTGTATAAATTTCGCGGCTCACATACGCGATATATATAATATCTTAATTATTATATATAATTTCTTATTTATACTTTTTTACAGTCAATTTTCCATCAAAAGTCCATCGAAAAGTCCATCATCATTCCATCGAATTAAATCTTATAGTAATATCTAGAGCCCGGATGTTGATGCAAATGCATGTTTGCATACAAACATACATTTGCTTCTATATATAGAAGCTGAAAACTTTTCTGAAACTTTGCAGTTATCCATTTCATGAGTATTCGATTCGAAATAATCAACCCTGTTCCGACCATATGGGCATATTTTGGCTATTTTGAAGACATTCCATACACAATGCATGTTTTGCCAATGTTTAACCAGAGCACCATTATTTCTCATGCATATTTGAACATAAAAAAAAACATGTTTGAATATTTTTGTGTAGTTGCATTGTTTTGGCCAAAATGTACTTTTCTATTTCACATTTTATTTAATTTTCATGCGTTCATGCGCCAAAAAGAATTTGAAATCTCTTCTTGTTATTTAACACCCACTCCATTTGCCGAACTGATAATAAAAAAAAAAAAAAAAAAAACATAATCTCGTTAAAAATTGACAAAGAATTGTTCGTTTCTTCACCCTTTTTTATTTTTTTGTATGACTTGTTATTTTTTATTCTTTCAGCTCTCAATTCTTCTTAGTGATTATCATCAATTCTCATTGAATTTAAAAACAAGTTTTTACAAACGTCTCTAATTTAAATTGGAATCTGATAAACGAAAATTGCATTATTCTAATCTAATTCTAAATCCTCATTGAAATCGGAGATGAAAAAGAAATTTTTTTTTTTGTTCGCGTTCTCTTTAATGTAAATAAACAACACAACGCAGTCCAATCCGAAGTTTGCCATTCTCTTAATTGTTTTTTTTTTAATGGTCTTTAGCACACCGGCTGACCCAACATAATTAGAATTTTAATTGAATTCATCAAGAATGTCTAAAGATTTCAAACTTCACAAAAAAATGGAAATTAATTGAATTTAAAAAAAATTAGAAAAATTTGTGGCACTAACTGGTTGATTATAAAGGAGGTCCTAGTCGGTCAATCAATCATTTTGATCAAAAAATTGAATCAAGCCAGATTTTCGGTCTAGCAACTTTGTCTGTTTGACGCTTGAGCCAATCATTATAAGGTGATTGATCAAAAGTTTGAATGCCTCAATCATTTGTCTCAATCGATTGATTGTCTAGGCTCAGTTTGATCAATCATTTCGTCTGTCACACGCCGGGCAACCATGGAGTTTACAAATCGAATAGGAAGGTGAAGTTTCTGTAATCTTCGGCTTTGCAAACACGTAGGAATTTGAGTAAAAGCTCATGAGTGCAAGGCCAAAGCGATGTTGGACACCATTGTCAGAAGCGTCCTTCCGAGTCGAAAACTCAAATGTGACTGTGAGTTTTGATAAAAAGATTGAAGGTTTGATTAAAGCGCGCGTCAATCAAGCTGGAAAGTATTGGATGAAACTTCAGAAATTGATTAACGAGGTGTATTCCCAATAACTGACGCCATCTTCCTGATATCGTATTTGAAACTACATGAACATAACTTATTATTGCTCAAAGAATTAAATGGACATTCATTACTTTTTTTTTTTATTGAATTTCAAAATAAGCAAGTTGCTCTGCTCCACTCTGAATTGTTGCCCTTAAAGAGGAATTCCTCATCAAATAATATAATAATCAAATTCTCAGAAAAAGTGGCTGACTGAGTGTGAAGAATATGGTGTTTATTGAAAGATCTTTCTAAGACAGGTCTGAGACACTGCTTTTTAGTGTTTTAGTTGCTTTTGAGGTTGTGGCTGTGGTGTGATTATAGTGGAGAATTGGACATATCAGCCAAATTGGGATTGTCCAGGTTAATAAAACTCCCAGAACGTTTCGACCTGAATTCATTTGGCTATCTTGAGTTATCGGGAATTATACACATAGTGCAAGTGCACATGTGATCAAACCAGGACTCTTTAATTTCCCAAACAAAATTATATAACAAAATACAAAGCCCGAGACACAACATTTAAGAAGCAAATAAATATAAAATAAAAAATTATTATTGAAAAAAAATTTAATTACATTATTAGTAAAATTACAAATAAAATAAGAAAAAAAAAAAAATCAAATAAAAACAGGTCAAAACCCTTTATGTTTTATTATCAAGACAAACAAAATTAGTTTGGATATTTCCAAAACTCCCCACAAAAAAAATCAATTTCTTACGATGAGAAAAACAAAAATAAAATCTCTCTTAGGTCTTGTTTTCTTGTCTTGTTTGTTTGTGAGTGTGTCAGGCCCAACATTTAAAATCATCAGCAATGATTACATTTCATACCTGCAATGACTTTAAAATAATAATAAATATGTATTTCAAGTCACGCATTTCTAAAATGAATAACATTTAAAATATTAAATTGTAATTAGGAAGAGATTACATATTATGTTTAATAATTCATGAAATTAATTTCCACCCTCCCCCCCCCCCCTTCATCATATTTATATTGACCACTTAATGCCATTTCATTTCAACATTGTTCCTCGAAATTAATAAATTTTAGAAGCATTAATAAATACGTATTTATATTTTATAACCGCAGGTTTCGAAAGCACGTGTACGATACGCTTTTAAACTTTAATGAGTTCTAATATAAATTTTACATTTCTATATCAAACATTGATTAAAAGCTTAATTATTAAAGTCTTAAAAGGGCGAGTTCTTTAATTTTAAAATCATTACTCTAATTGAATTGGAATTAACATTAAAACAGCCGACTTTTCATTATATGTCAATAATACGAAAAACATGAATGCTGAGGGGAGGGGGGGGGATTCTTGTAAGCTCGCTTTAATAAATAAATGAATTCGACTTCTTTACAATTTTATTTCCCATCATACTATAATATAAAGCGTTAGCGGCTGACTTCCCTGTCCCTGTGTGTATGTGTCTGTTCTCTCGCTGATTGGCCAGAGCTACAGAAAATGGAGCTGTGAGAGGGTAATTTAAATCTTTAAGTCAGAGAGAGAAATTTAAAACATTAAGATTTTGCAAAATTGCAAAATTTCCAAACAGTGAGCAAGAATATATTCGATGCATTTGCATGCCGAAGGCGAGCAAGGGGGTCCAGGGGGCCTTCGGTGGGCTTTACCACTTGTAATTAAATGAATAAAAGTGGGGGAAGAAGAGGGGAGGCGGGGGGGGGGGGGGGGGGGGGGGGGGTTTAAATACAAAAATCTGGAGTGACTGGCCGCACAGCACACAACTTTCTCTTACCATCGGTAATCGAAAGTTGTGTTCTGTGCTTGTCACACCAGATTTTTTTCGTGTTGAGATATATTTAGTTTCCGCCGATTTTTTTTTTTTAACAGTCACACTTTTTTCTCATTCACACACACACACACACACACACAGACACAGTCGTAGTGTGATATAGAGGACAGCAGCCAGATAGTCCTCCATATCACACTAAATGACATTTCACAGCCACATTCCATCAATTGCAGACACGTTCTTTTCGGCAACTTAGGCCATTTAAGACTTTAAACGATATCCGTTAATGATTATTATACATATTATTGGGGTCCAGGCATTTTTATTTAAGTCATTTGGTATCCAAATGCCTTAAATAAAATTATCGGACTGCCTGGGGTCCGAACCCGCGACGTTCGGTATAGAAGAAGACGCTACCAACTACTCCAAGCCCCGTGGGCATCGTTTTAAAGTTAAATTTTGGGTTCAGGCAGACTCCCTGAAAAATAGGCAACCCGTAGAACAGACAGGCTTCTTTGTTTGCCTCATGCCTCTACTGCAGGCGAGGCCGCCTTTCTACTTGATATTTGTGAGCGGAGGTTGTTGAGTGTGGACGTTTTAACTAAAGAGATCCCTGTTGCAGATAAAATTTCCTAACAGTGGCGGATCCAGAGGAGTTTCTCAGGGGGGGGAGGTATTGCTCCCTTTACCCCCCCCCTCCTCCTTGTATCCTCCCTCTTCTTATTATTTCCTCTTTCTCTCATTATCCAGAATACACTATTTTTGTTGCCTGAATAAACTTCTACAAACGATTTTACAAGGACAAAATAGTGCAATGATAATTTTTTAAATTTCTTTAAATTCCCTATATTATTATTTAATTAGAGATGCTATTATCATTACGAACAAGTTTAATATAGAGCTTGTATCAAATGTTACTCGTTCTTATCTCTTTCCCTTATCATATGTTGGGCCTCTCTATAGCATATCATGTAAACATTCAATATATGATCTAGAGATGAAATCAAATGAATAGAGCGGAGGGTTAATTCATCCGAAATGATTACAATATTCGTGGTATATAGAAAGATAAATGAGATAAATGCAAAATCGGGGGATTTTTTTTTTTTTAGCTTTATTCAATATAAATGTCGAGTTGGTTGTTTTATTCCAAATAGTATCGGCTTTGCGGGACCTATGTGTGAAAATGAATTAGATACCCGTCTGAAAAATGACTTGATGATCTATATATTCTTAAAATGTATCTCTTAGAAGAGGGGGGGGGGGGGAAATCTTGAGATTTTCTTATGAAATTCCCGTTTTAATTTTTTTTTCTTTTTTTTTTCTAAACACTCACACTTTTTTCCAATTCACACTCACACTCACACAGTCTTCTCGGCAACTCAGGACATATAAGACTTTAACGACACTCGTATTTAGTATAATATATATTGGGGTTCTTATTTAAGCCATTTAAATAAAATCATCGGATTTCCTGGGATCCGAATGGGCTAAATTTTGTTTATAAAATAATCAAAATTGTTTTTTACTTTCTTTTATTCTCTCTCCATTTTTTCTTCAATAAGAATAAGATTGATTTTTTTTAAAGTGTTTTATTCATGTATATATCTAATATTGTTAAACAAAATACGTCAGAATGTTCAATTTTTTTTTTTTTTTTTTTTTGCTCTAACAATTAAGAGGAAAATTTCTTCAGAGCATTGTATTTTATAAATAAAATAATTAAATAAAAATTAAAAGATAACTAGCGCTTACCTGGCTTTAAAAAATTATCTTTTGTGTTTTTAAATTTAAAATTATGATCGATATGCACTAAAAATGAAAAATATGCCTTAAAAAAAGGTTTGAATATACTGTATATTTTACAAGTCTACATTCAAAGTCTTTTGGACATATGAACCTTTAAAACTATAGCTTAAATTTTTTTTAAAGTGCAAGTTGTGGTAAAGTATGGAGGCAAAGGCAGCCAAGAAAAACTTTCTCTGAATGCTTTACCAATCAGCTGGAGACGTTTCGGCCTATTTACATGGAAATCCAATAATAAATGGACCGAAACGTCTCCAGCTGATTAGTAAAGCATTCAGAGAAATTTTTTCTTGGCTGCCTTTGCCTCCATACAATGGTCGAATGTCTCCCTGGGAAAACGAGCAAAAAATATACAGGTTTTTTTTTTTATTTTTCACCTGGCTGTTCTTTTTTTTGGGGAGGGTCTCTTTTATTTTCTAATTAAGCATCTACAACCGACCTTCACAAGATATTTTTTAAATATTTTAAATAATCCGGGTACATTTATTATTATTATTATTTAACTAACAATTAATTTAAATGAAAATTCATCCGAACCCACACCCCTTGGACACCTAAAATTCCATAATTATGCATCCATTTTCAAAAATTTTCATTGAATATTTATATACTGTACTGTTATCTTCAAAATTTTCCACTTTTTTTCACTATTTGTAAAGTTTTTCCTAATACTCCCTCTGATTCAAAATCGTCACAAGTTGTACTGTACCTTACTAGAAGTGCCGACCTCTCAATAAAACGAACAAAGAAGGGAAAGAATTTACTCGAATAAATGCATACTGATACCGTATTTCATATCTAATTAAAAATATTTCAAATGCTACCATATCCTCTTATATTTCATTTGATGTGAAAAAAAATAAACTATGAATAGACATCGTCTATACTTGGTGTACTTTATTAATTAAGAAGATAAAAAAAAAAAAAAACTACAGCACTTGAGTCATTTTAATAAAGTCTAAATAATGAATAAAACCTCGGCTTTAAGTACCACGTAGAAGAAAAACTTTTTTCTAGTTTGAATTTTTATTCTTTTCATCCCTCTTCAACGGATAAAAATCTAATATAAGGTTTACTATTTTTTTTTTGAGGGGATTTTTTTTATTTTGTCTTCTTGCACTACTTTGTAATTTATAAATTAGGTTATTCGGGAAATAATTTCGGTTTCTCCCAACAAATAACTTTATTGCTTTTTTTTCACAGTTTTTCACACTTATATTTCGACAGCTGATATAGAAAGGTTTTCTTGTGAAAAAGTTCGATTGATTCTAACGAGTAGTTTTCTGTTGGCGCCCTTTCAAATATATAAAGCAGCATTTTCGTCATATTTTACTTTTTTTATTATATTATAAATTAATTAAATGGCCGTCGGTAAAACCATTTGGCCAATGGCAAAGTAAGTGTGTTTCAGATATAAGAACCCGAGAAAAAAAAAATTTTTAATCGGGGCATAAATCTGACTTTTTATTCTCCGAGATCCGTATACACTGGTTCACAAATTGTAAATGTGACCAGTAACTCTGGTCTCGGTTACTTTTTTATTAAAAACCCAGCATTGTTCAAGCAAGAAAAAAATTATTTAAATTTATCGAATTCGACAGTTCATCATTTGAAACGCCTAGGAAGCAAATCACAGTCGCCAACGTGATGGTACAAATTTTTTTTCGAAAGAACATCGAGCTTTGAGATTAAAACTAGGCGTTTCAAATGATTTATCAAATTCGATAAATTTAAATAATTTTTTTCTTCCTTGAACACCATTTTTAACTTTTCTATAGTAAAAAGTAAAATATACCGAAAATGCTGCCTTTTACTTTGCATATTTGAATCGTTTATTTCAGAAAGCACCTAAGTGCGCTTTTTTCAACTTTCGTAAAACTAAAGAAAACTGTTTTGCAGCTTAAGTATAGGTCTAGTCTCCTTCAAATATTTTTTTACCAAATCAAAAACATGCTATTGGGATAATCTAAAACATGTATTTACCTTTAAATTGTACAGTAGCACCAAAAACACATGATTTGAAATTTTGTCGCTTAGGTGGTTTCTGAAATGAACGATTCATTTGAAATGTCATCAACAAAAAACTTGTGCGTAGAATCATTCGAACTTTTTCACAAGAAAGACTTGCTAGGGTTGAAATAATTCCTATCATCTAGGCCCGAAAAAAGTTTCTCTCTAAAAAATAACCACGAATCAAGTGAAACTTTTTTTTCGGATCGTAGGCGTTTAACTGAAAATTTTCAGAAAATTATTCAATTAAGGGTATTAAAATCGCGTTTTTAATTTCATCTTAATAATTGGAAAATGGGAATGATACTGGAAAATCAAAATAGACGCATGTTAAAAACTGAGAACAATATTTATTTAGTAATTGAAGATTTGAATGATTTAAAAAAAAAATTATATTTTATCTATTTAAAAATTGAATAATTAAATCTCACAACTATTTTTTTATAATTCGTCATATAGCCTATATTAAATTTCAACTTTCCTATTTTTGTCGTCACGGCTTATGACGTCATGGCTTGTAGCGTCACGGCCTTTGACGTCACGGCTTGTAACGCGACATGCTGATAGAAGATCGAAAAAAATTTGAGGCCATCAAATAAAAGGTCCACTTTAATAACAAAGTTGCACGTGATTAAGAAGAGAGAGGAAGCTTTGTAACTTAATTGTCTTTTTTATTAATTAACATATATGAATGTTCGAGATTTAAAAACTGTGAATAGAACGTGACAGAAATCATCAACGCTTATCGATTGTCCAAAAAAAAAAAAAAAAGCTGAAAAAGAAAAATGGCTAGTGGCGACTGGCTGTCCGTCATTCGGTTGAAAAACCATTAGGGGAAGACAATTTGATAGCCTCGTTAAAATCAACAAGCCGATAACGCTAATAATAATAAGTTTGAAGCATGAAGAAAAAAAAACGATAGAAGGGTAAAAGAAATTAAATTAAATATCTGCGTCTCAATAAAGTCATTAAATTAAAGAAAATTTGATACTCCAATCATTTTATGTTAATAGGAGATTTACATGTACAGTATTTTATTAAGATAAAGGAATAAAATAAATGTTCATTGAACCGATATAAAAATTTACATTCCTTTTAAGGAAATGAAGACTCAAAATATCGGATGCTTTCCAATGTGGAAATAACTTTTCATGTGCTCACTATATGTACCATCTATTGCAATAGTATTGAGAATAAAGCCCGGAAGTTAGGCAGCCCAAATGGCAGCTGGTCTGTCTAAGAAATATCTTTTTCAAAGCAGACAATAGGGCGATCGCCCTTTATTACCATAAAAATTTATCTTTTTAATATATTAGTTAACGTGTGCCATTTGGGCTGCCTAACTGCCAGGCTTTATTCTCATATTGCAATAGACATACAGTGAGGGACAATATTAAGTCCCACCCATGCGTTTTCTACTTGTAATTATTTCATTGTTTTTATAAAAAAAAAAATACAAATATTTATTGGAAATTTTCTAAGTTTGATCCATGAAAGTTTCCATTCAAAAATATAAAATATTTTTTTAAAAACAATGAAATAATCACAAGTAGAAAACGCATGGATGGGATTTAATATTGTCCCTCACTGTACATAAATATCATATGCTAAATAGTGATAATCGCACTACTTTCTCCTACCTTCAAAAATTGAAAGTGGTGCTACTTACTCACTCCAGATTCATTGTGTCTACAGTTTCCGCCGATATATTAGAATTCAAGTTTTAAAATTTGGTGTGAGTGGTCGCACAGCATACAACTTTCTCTAGCCTATCCTAGGTAATTGAAAGTTGCGTTCTATGCTTGTCACGCCAGATTTTTCGTGTCGAGATATATTTAGTTACCGCCGATATATTAGAATTCAAGATGTAAAATTTATAAGTATAAGAAAATATTTATATTTTGTTACCATGACAGCCATTTCTCCTCTTTCCTATGAAGTACAAGAGTAAAGTATGCTTCAAAAAATTTCGAGGGCAAAATGAGAATATACATCTTAAAACGCGTCTAAAAAATAATTGATTTTTGAATTTTAATCAAAATCTTTTAAGCGAATTTTTTAGAAAATCGAAAAAAACTGCAAAAGTGCATCAGTAAAGTATTAGTACTCTTTGACCGATTTTGTTTAAAAGCTTCGTGTCATGTCCCAGGCAGGGGGCGGATTAAAGGGGGGGGGGACGGTGGGGGTTATCCCCCCCTCCGAGAAGAAATTCAAACAATTATAAAAACTAGTAATCCAAAGAAATTGTGATTTTCTCTCTTTAATTTCAATTGAATTTGTTACCAATTAATTTAAATAAATAGGAAATGGGTCTACCGGTAAATTGCCATAGATGCCGACAAATACCTTAAAAAAAAAAAAAAAAAAACCGCCTCCCCCGACAAAATTGCATTTATCCGCCACTGGTCCCAGGGGCGACCCTAACTTAAATATAAAATTTCAACTTCGTAGCTCCTTTCCAAAGACCGGAGTGACGTCAAAACATGTATTTCCATTAAAATACTAGCTCAATACTCAATATAGGTAATAGAAAGTAATAAATAGAGTCGGGATCTAAATGGATGTCGTATAATAGATATGATACTATCAAATTGTTGTCAGCAAATATCTAACGTGATTGCTAAAAAAAAGTCCTGATGCAGACAAGATCTTTGTCGAAACGTCTTAATTATTTTGCAAATTCTGAATTCCAGACTAATCAAACAATGATAAATAGAAATTATATATTTAGAAAACAAATTTTATTTTTCATTAAAGAAAGCTCTGGAAATACAATCTTTGGTTGTTTGTCTGTCATATACTGGTATGTTGTTTATTTAGGCTCTACGTCTCTAGAGTTAATTTACGACAATTCAAGAGTTACATAACAATATTAGCTTAACAAGAGCATCTTTGGAATCCGAATTTTGGTTAGTTGAGGCGTTTATTTTTGACAGGCCAAACATAATAATTATATATAATCCATTTGCCCGCTTCATTAACGCTGTTCTTCGTGGTTTTCGCTTAATTGAACAAGGTCCAAAATTCTATTTTCTCACATTATAATATTATTAAAATAGAAATAAGTAAATACGTAATTAAAATTAAAAAAGAAATTTTTTAATCCTTTGTTTAGTTTTTTTTTTTTTTTTAATCTTTTCTCAATTAATTTGAGAGTGGATTAGTTTAAAGGTAAAAAATATACCTGGAAAAAATGTTAATATTTTATAAATAATTTAATAAACAAAGAGAGAGAGAGAAAAAAAGAAAATATAAATTTAAAATTAAAGATAAAAAATCTCAATTCTCTTAAGAGGTTTTTATTTTCAAAAAATCTGGTGTGAGTGGTCGCACAGCACACAACTTTCTCTTACCTTCGGTAATCGAAAGTTGTGTTCTGTGCTTGCCACACCAGATTCTTTATGTCGAGATATATATTTAGTTTCCGTTTCATTTTATTAAAAGCGTATATTAGAATTCAAGATATAAAAGCGTCCTAGTACTTTACTGATGTACTTTTTTTTTTTCGATTTTCTCAAAATTCGTTCCAACGATTTTGATTAAAATTCAAAAATTGATTTACTTTTTAGATGCTCTTTAAAATGTATATTCTCATTTTGCTCTCAAAATTGTTTGAAGCACACTTTACTCTTGTGCTTCATAGGAGAAATGGCTGCCAGAGTAACAAAATATAAATATTTTAAACTAAATATGTCGGCACAAAAAAACTGGTGTGACAAGCACAGAACATAGCTTTACTGAAGGTAAGAAAAAGTTGTGTGCTGTGCGATCAGTCACACCAGATATTTTAAAATATTCAATCGGAGAAATATTCAATATGAAATTTTTTTTTAAATGAATTTTTATTTGTTCATTATTAAATTTGAATAAATAATCTCTTTTAGATTGTTGCTGGTATTTTTTTAGATTTCTTCTTTCTCTATATGTGCGCTCTAATATATTCTCTTTTTTCCCTCGAAACTTTTTAATTTAAACTTTTTTTTTTAAAATCATTTCCTATCTTCAAGTCAATCTCAAAAGTTACTGAAAATCTTAAGTTGATAATAAAATTATAAATAGGAAAAAAAAAAAACAATTTCAATAGATTCATGAATAAAAGTTAAATCTTTCTTTAAAAAATACAATGATTAAAAATTAATAAAGGATTACTTTGTCTGTTTTCGAAATTAAATTAATTTAAATTTGGCTGCTCATTTTGATAGCTTCTTTGACAAAGAAAATGTAATTTACTGTAGTTCCCATTGATCAAAGAGAAAGTGGATTTGGCTAAATTGTTAAAATTCTTGTCAATTAGTCAATCCATAGGATTATACGCAGCTACAGTATATTATACTGGATTTGTCAAAATACAAATGTCCCAGGAAATGACTCTCGGACAAAACAGAAAAAATCCAATTTGCCCAAATTAACGAGTCATGTATTCATGAAGGAGACCGAGGGAAAGAAAATTGCCAAATAAAATTTATATCACGGAATTGATTAACTCTGACATCACACCTTTACAAATGCATTTATTCTCAAATTTGATTTCATATTTTCTCGTTTTAATAAACAGGTTTTGAATTATTTATTTACAAAGTGATATATGAATGGTTCAAAGCAAACTGGACCAAGTCCAAAAGTAAACAATTTTCTTATTTTTCTCCTTTTGGATAGTAAATTCTGGTAGTTATTCGGTGTAATAAAGAATCATGTCCGAATGTCAATACTAATCCTCCAGAGTGCAGCAGTTCCTTAATGAAAAAAAATCTGAAAAAAATCCAAAAATCTGGATATAAAATTTAACATGTATACTTAGATAAAGTATAATTTAAGTTCTTAAATGTTGCTGAGATGTAAAATAAATAAATGTTGTATATTTTAAGAGAAATTAAATATAAAGCCTCAACTTTGATTCATTTTTTCAAAAGAGTAAAGAGTGGACTTGGTTCACTTTTGCTCTGAATTCCTCATATATTGTTGAGAAAAAATAGATGCATCACTAACTTCCGGCAAGTGTTCAACAGCCTTCTTCCTCATGGCCACCAATCCAGGGCTTGACATTCCTTGTAAACAAACATCTTGGCATAAAACTCTTTCCCGCTATGTTCAGTGAACAGTTCACTTGAGTCGGAGCATTTACACAGTACTTGAAAACGATTGCAGAACAAGAAGTCGAAACGTACAGTATTTATATTTTTAGAAAATAATTAATACAAAATATGGTCTATAATTAAAAACTCCCAAAATAATAAAAGTATTAGTAAAATCCGGAGCTGATGTTCAGGCAATTTATTTGGATTAATTTCTCCCGCTATAAGTCGACGTTTCGGAGCCAAAGAGACTCCTTCTTCAAGACTATGCGGTGTCAAAAAAACAAATAGCCCTCAATTTTGTCATAAAAGGTGTGATTAATGTCGCTAGAAGACATGTGGCAAAATCAATGGTGCCAAACTAAGAATGATGAAGTACTAGTACTTTGCTGATGTACTTTTTCATTTTTTTTTTCGATTTTCTCAAATTTGCTCAACGATTTTGATTAAAATTCAAAAATCATTTATTTTTTCGATGCTCTTTAAAATGTATATTCTCATTTTGTCCTTGAAATTGTTTGAAGCACACTTTTCTCTTGTACTTCATAGGTAAGATAGGAGAAATGGTAACATAATATAAATATTTCCATGTTAATAAATTTTATATCTTGAAATCTATCAAATGTTGGGCCTACGGTCAGAAACTAAACATATGTCGACACAAAAATTCTGGTGTGACACAGCACAGAACATAACTTGGCACTTGGCGAAGATAAGAGAAAGTTGTGTGCTGTGCGGCCTCTCCCACCAGATTTTTATAATTAAAATCGTTATTCGTTCAAATACGTATTTTTACTATATTGAATATCATATATTGTGACATTTACCAACAACATTTAATATAATTTTTTTTTTTTTTGTATAGACATATTCTATACATAAAATTCAATTATATTTAATTTCAAAGAATGCATAAGCGACGCTCAGTGGACTATTAATATTCAAATTTATAAATCAATTTAAATTTTGATACTACTGTACATCCAAATGGATAAAAAAAAAAAACAATTTAACAAAATTTCAACAAAACAATATTTTTTTTTGTCTGGTGAGATATGATATCAAATTATTTGCTTCAATTAATACAGGAAAATGATACATTCTTTTTTTTATCTCCCCAATCAATAGTATAGTTAATTAATTCAGCTTTTTTTATCGATAGCCCGGTCCTTAGGGGGTTGTTAATTGAAGGATGGTGATAGATAGCAAACAAACAAAGACAAAGCTAACACTGCAAATGACTCAGGTCGGCAAATTGGCTCGAGGCTTCCTTTGTCAGTTTAGAGTAAATGGTTCAATTTGTAGAACAAAAGTAAAAAGTCCCCCTCTCCTCTTATCCCCTCCTCAATCCCCTCTACTTATAATAGATATCTCGTCAGAAACAGAACAAGTTCAAATTACTTTAATAATGAGGAGATCAAGGCAGCCATTTCGGACAAAATACAACGATTCCAGCGTTGAGTCCACTGTTGAAAACACTCCCTGAAGCCCCTTTTTGATAGTCTGTTGAGTACACCCGAAATTTTGTTGTTTAGCTCTCGATAACTCTGAAAATGACGACCCTGAAGCTCTTTTTCACTCCAGAAAATAGGTGGAAGTCACAAGGCGCTAGGTCCGGTGAACAAGGAGGATGTGGCATCACCTCAATGCCTGATTCAGTGATTGTTTCTTGAGTCATGATGGCATTAACAGAACTAGTCAATTCCAATCTTCCTTTGTCCCCTTGACCTCCCGTGATTGGAACAAGCTCCCTGCGTCTATCTTTCCCAAAACCTACAATCTTCAGACTTTCAAGTCTAATCTCAACAGGCATCTTCTCAGTTCCCGTACCCTTTTATGCTTCTTCTTTTGTTTTTATTTTCTTCCTGGCTGCATATGATCACTGGTCATTATAGGTCTTCGGACCTTATGCACCCCGCAAAATAGGCCTCTGTTTCGGCGATTATTTTCTCGTTTGACGAAAATCGCTCCCCCTAAGAAATTTTATCATGTTTGGAAACAAAACGAAATCGTATGGGGGCCAAATCTGGAGAATAGGGTGGATGAGTTTCCGAGTTTGCTTCCCAGTCTATTCTACATAGACTTGAACAAAAATGAGCGAGTGAAGGAAACGAAAATCTCTGATGAAAATTAATGAAAATCAATTTTTCCGCAGAAATCTCGGATTATCCGGCCAAACCGCTGTCCGGCCAGAGTCTCAATCCCAAGCCGCTTAAGATAGATTGTATTGTAATCATAAATTGATAACATTGAAAATAAAAATCCAAGGCATGGAATTCATTCATTTATTCTAATTTTTCGTTTGTTAAAAGTATGAGCGTCTAAATTTGTAACTTGCACATAATGCTACCACTTATGATGCTTAAAAAAATCACTGACGGATTTAGGATTACGCCGGAAGACAGCTCACATTTCAATAACATTATCGAATTTTTAATTTAGAACTCGAATTTTTTTCCCTTCTTCTTTTTCCTAGAAATTTTAATTAATTACTCTTTTTTTTTTTTTTAATTTAATCCTCTTCAATTTTTCATCAAAATCCCGTTACTATTAGATTGTCATTTAGTGAACCGAAAAGCCAAAATACAATAATCATTTCCACGTGATAATCGTGCTCGAGTATTGATCTTGTAGGTGGGTCATGTATGCAATGCAATCCGGTGAACAAGTGGCAAGAGATCTCACAACCCTCATGTTTCCTACATCCTCTCCCATCACACCCCCCCCCCACCCCCCACCCCCTCATCGATTAATTTGCAAAAATGCAAAAATTTCACTCCTATTTAAATTTAACATCTTTTGAATTATTAATAGTTTATTTATGTAAATTAAAAACTTTCTTTTGTTTATTAGAACTCTTCTATGGAAGCTCTTAAAGGTATAGAGAAAAAGTATTGGATTCATGTCAAAAATTCGATATAGAGATTTTGATGGATATACACGTTTTGAGGTCCCCTGAATCCAGAAAAATGGTTTTCGCTACATGGTCTGTCTGTCTGTCTGTCTGTGAACAAAATATCTCAAGAACGGAAAGAGCTAGGAGGTTGAAATTTTATATTTAACTTAGGCACCTCCATGGGCCTAGTTCAATTTGAATAATAACTAGGGTCCGACCGAAACAAGATTTTCAACCGAAACCGAAACTTGTATTTCCTATAAAAAATTCATATCATTTTAACTTTTTTTTTTTTTGAAATTTTTTTCCCCCCCTCCGTGCAAATCATTTAACTTTTTTTTTTTGCATGCGAGTCTCATCCCATCTTTTTCAGACTCAGGTTTCGGCTATTTTTTGGCCGAAACCGAAACTACGACCGAAACCAGGATTTTTGGCAGAAACTGGTCGAAACCGTAACCGAAAACGAATATTCGGTCGGTTCCTAATAATAACATTAAAAAAAAAAATCTGGTGTGACTGGCGCACAGCACACAACTTTCTCTTACCCTTCGGTAAGAGAAAGTTGTGCACCGTGCTGGTCACACCAGATTTTTTGTGTCGAGATATATTTAGTTTCCCATAGCACCTTAGTTTCAAACTTGCATTTTAAATGTTGACTGCTTCAAATAAACTATGGTTATTTTTCAAAATTTTAATCTCATATTTGGACATTTTATACACAATATAGATTCGTAAATAAATACAAAATTTCATAAGAATTGGAAAAAAAAATTTTAAATGTCTAAAAAGTTCCAAAGGGGACCCCCTTTTGAATCGAAATTAACATACAAATCCCTATAGGAAATTAACATTGTTTCTATGCGAAGATAAGGTGGAAAGGGAATTTAAAAAGAGTAGAGAGAGACGATAATGTTTGCAAGTGGGAGAGATATATATATATATGTTTTCTTGGAAACAATTAAAAACAGAAATAAAATAAAAATAAATGGGAATTTAAATAATAATTGATTTTTAATCTAATAAAAAGAAAAAGATTTAAATTCCGTTACCATGGCAACCATTTCTATCTTTCCTATGAAGAACAAGAGTAAAGTGGTCTTCAGAAGATTTCAACGGCAAAATGAGAATATACATTTTAAAGAGCATCTAAAAAATAATTGATTTTTGAATTTTAAAAAAAATCCTTGGAGGGAATTTTGAGAAAATCGAAAAAAACTGAAAAAGTACATCAGTAAAGTACTAGTACTTTTTGGCCGATTTTGTTCAAAAGCTTATTTTGAGCGTGTGGGAAGGTACCTAAGTTAAATATAAAATTTCAATCCGGTAGCTCAATTCCTTCATGCTAAAAATCTGTCCACACACACGCACACACGCACACACACACGCACAGACCAATTTGCGGGACCCACTTTTTTGGACTCAGGGGACCTCAAAACATGTATATCCATCAAAATCTCGACATCGAATTTTTGACATGATCGCAATACTTTCTCTCTCTATATATTTCATATATAGGCTAAGAGAAAGTAAAAAATCTGGTTTGACTGTCGCACCAGATTTTTTGTGTCAAGATGTATTCAATTTCCGCCGATATATTAGAATTCAAGATGTAAAATCTATAAGTATGGGAAAATATTTATCTTTTGTTACCATGGCAACCATTTCTTCTATCTTTCCTATGAAATACAAGAGTAAAGTGGTCTTCAGAAGATTTCAATGACAAAATGAAAATATACCTTTGAAAGAGCATCTAAAAAATAATTGATTTTTGAATTTTAATCAAAATCGTTGGAACGAATTTTGAGAAAATCGAAAAAAACTGAAAAAGTACATCAGTAAAGTTCTTTTGGCCGATTTTGATTAAAAGCTTATTTTCACGATATAGGTAAGAGAAAGTAAAAATTTATTAAAATTTAACCGCCAATCACGGATTTTTTCTTAGATGATGAAATTAAGCCTACCTCTGCTATCAACTGCATCGCTCAGGCCTTTTATTACTTTTAAGAATGAATATTTTAATTAAAAATAAAAGATAATTATTTTCATACAGTAGCTATTATTTTGATTATAAAATTTTTATTTTACCATTAATTTTAAAATTTAAATTATTATTTTTAAATTAAATGTTCCATAAAAATTTTTAATTAACTTTTCCTGTAAATTAAGAATTAAAATTTTTTTCGTAAACGAATTCCTATCTGCAATTGAATTATAAAACTTTAAACCTTCAATTTCAATCAAATCAAATATTTCATTAGTTTACACATTGAAGAGTAGGTCGATCCAGAGGCGTACCGAAGGGGAGAGCCCCCCCCCCCCGGCTCCGCCCCAGGCCCCGAGCCCCCAAATATTTGTCTTTGAGAGGCCCCGGGGCCCTCAGGGCTCATTAAGAAATACGATTATCACATTGTATTTGTTAAAAGATAGGCAACATAATTGTAAAATTTCCTCGCTCTTTTATGATTTAACGTCTTCTTTTGTGACTTTACGTCTTCTTTTGTGACTTTACGTCTTCTTTTGTGACTTTACGTCTTCTTTTGTAACTTTACGTCTTCTTTTATAACTTAACGTCTTCTTTTATGACTTAACGTCTTCTTTTGTGACTTAAAGATCCGCAAAAAAAGTATTACGCTCCGGTTCGCCCGTGGCGAACCCTCGCTGTTGTATATTGGGAAGGTTTTGCAACTTACGTCGTATTTACGTATTTTTGTATTCCTTGTAAATAAAAGCCCAAGAAACCCGGACCCGCCGCCTGCACTCCTGCACTTTCCTTTTCAGAAAACTTTAGCAAATAAAATTTCGTTTCAATCCTATTCAAAAGTTTCGTTTTGCATGCCAGCAGGGTACCTAATTTAAATATCAAATAGCTCTTTTCATTCTTGAGTTATTTTGTTCACACACAGACAGTCGTACCTTTTATGACTTTATTTACTATTTTATGACTGATATTGATTTTTATCCCCCTTCTCCAAGAGAAAATCTCTTTAAGGTGCGCGTCTCGGGGTGCTAATTTTGGGAGTTTCCAGCTGCCACAATTGTGAAGCTATCGACCCCAAATTTTTTTTAAATTAAAGCTATTTAAAATATCTACAACTTATAGAAGCCCTTTTTTTGATTTTCGAAAAAATAAATTTTTTTTTAGATTAATCGCATTAAATAAAAGATATTTTTAAAAAATCCGCTCTATAACTTATAGATAATTAAATTAGTAATCATTGTGTTAAACAATAATTAATTTTTTACCTTTAATTAATTATCTGGAAACTTTAAAATGAAATGGAATAAATCCCTTGTATTCCTATGGAAAAAACTAACGCCATCTCTTGCCGCCTAGAGTAACTCGGTACTGAATCGTCTTCTAACGGCTTTTCGAGACGCGCACCTTAAAATAATTTTTACTTTCTCTTACCTCTATATATATGTTAATATATAGAGAGAGAAAGTATTGGGTTCATGTCAAAAATTCAATGTCGAGATTTTGATAGATCTTCACGTTTTGAGGTTCCCTGAATCCAAAAAAGTGGTTTTCGCTACATGGTCTGTCTTTCTATTTATTAATAATTAAAAAAAAATCTGTAATGTAAAGAAAAGAGGACCAATAAATGGGTGACATCAGGTTCCCTACGGGAATTGGTTTGATGTTCACCGAATAATATATCTGCGTGTCTGTGAACAAAATATCTCAAGAACGAGAAGAGCTAGGAGGTTGAAATTTTATATTTAAGTTAGGCACCTCCCTGGCACGTGACACGAAGCTTTTGAACAAAATCGCCCAAAGAGTACTAATACTTTACTGATGTACTTTTTCAGTTTTTTTTCGATTTTCTCAAAATTTGCTCCAACGATTTTGATTAAAATTCAATTCTTTTTAGATGCTCTTTAAAATGTATATTCTCATTTTGCCATTGAAATTGTTTGAAGCACACTCAACTCTTGTACTTCATAGGAATATAGGAGAAATGATTGCCATGGTAACAAAATATAAACATTTTTCCATACTTATAAATTTTATATCTTGAATTCAAATATATCGGCGGAAACTAAATATATGTCGATACAAAAAAAAAAAACTGGTGTGACACAACTTTCGATTACTGAAGTGCTGTGCGACCAATCACACCAGATGTTTTTAGATAAAACATTTTAAGTGAAATTCATATGTAAATAACATTAATCATCGAACCATCATCCCTTTGCGGCACTTTTTCTTTTAGCTACCTTTATATTTAATAAAATTTGATGTGAATAAATTTCACTCAAGCTCAAAGGATCTCTTTGAATTTGGGACCTGGACTACTCTTTAATTTATGCTAATTAACTCGCATATAATTTTTTTTTTTTTTGTTAATTCTGACATTCGCATGCAAATATCATCAGCCTCAGATGTCTCCGTCATTTTTTTTTAATATTTATTTCTTTTCTTTCATTAAAATCAAGCTTTAACAACAAAAGAGAAGTTATTTTTATTTAAGAAAAATATTCAGTTCATAAAATATTTATGCCCAAGAAATATTTTTCTTAGATATATATATTCTCGAACTAAGGAAAATAAATTTATGAAAAAAAAAAAAAAACGACGATAGGAAAATAAACATTTTATAGAACTTTGAGATCAAAATAAATATATTAAAAAAGAAAAAAAAAAAAAAAAAAAAAAACTGGTGACGATAAGTGAAGTCAAAAATGGTTTTCGGCTGCCTTGACCGTATAAGAGAGTTATGTAACTTAAAAAAAATCTGGTGTGACTGATCAAATTAATAATTAAATAAAAAGCCACAACAATTAAAATTAAGAGCATTTCTTAAAACCCCTTATCGGCTACAGAGAGACCTTTACGATTTGACTGTAAAATATTATTATCAATATTATTTGAAATTCCTACCGGGATCACCGTTTATCGTGGTGCTTTCGTGCACGAAGACACACACCTCCAACCCAACCGGCCTCTGGCCGTAGCCATCTACCGGCACACTGTGAAGTTATATCATTTCTTATCTCTAACTCCTCCTCCTACATTCATCTCTAGTTAGTGAACTAATCCTTATTTCTGGTTCCACCTGGTTCTTTTTATCCAACCTCTTCTATGCTCGGGAGCATGTCCTAGTTGGACTCCCTCAGCACCGAATGCATAACTAAAAGGGAACCTTCTTTACGTCCACAGGACTGGATGTCACAGCAACTCCCTTTTCTCGTAAGAGTTGCCTGGGAGAACATACTCAAGCGATTTCCAAGTTTCTCAGACCTCAAGTGAAATTTTTATTAATATCAATATTATTTGAAATTCCTACCGGGATCCCCGTTTATCGTGGTGCTTTTGAGCACGAAGACACACACCTCAAACCCAACCGAGCTCTGTCCGTAGCCATCTACCGGCACACTGTGAAGTTACATCATTTCCTATCTTCTAACTCCTCCTTCTGCTATCGTCTCTAGCTAGTGAACTAATCCTTATTTCTGGTTCCTTTTATCCAACCTCGTCTACTCTATGAACGATGTCCTAGTCTGAGGATTCCCTCATCACCGACTCCTTTCGAAGAATGCATCACTGAGAGGGATCTTTCTTTACGTCCCTTCCACCGGATGAAATATCACAGCAACTTCCTCTCCTTGTAGGGCTTGTGGTGGGATCCAATCTTCCAAATGATAAAATAGGCCTATTTTTGTAGTAGAGAGAATCTATGGAATTGCCAACCAGGACAAAGAAACATTGTGACTCACAATGCTACTCTTTAAAGCAAGATAGCCAAGGTGAGCGAGGACGGAAGGTGGGATTTTCTCCTGAGTCTACAGAATTTTGAGTAGGTCACCAGAGAGCGAAGATAAATACCCAATATTGTAATTGAAGCTACTACCTGTAATTATTTGTTTTTGATTTTAATTTACCAAGAAGGGGAAAAAAAGAAAAAAAAACTATTTCAATTTATATTGTACTTAGTATTTTGCACTCTCTACAGTAGAGGACGATATGGAGACTCCAGGAAAAATACTCGGGTACGCAAATTCTCAAAAAATTACAGAAAATGAATTTGCTTATTGAAAAGCATTGAATTTTTTCTTGCCTTATGAAAAATTAAAGCCAATTAAAATTAATTAAAATAATTAAATAATTAAATCTGTCAAATAAAAGGCGGGCGGAACGACTAGTTGCCCTAATATTTTACCTACGAATAAATAAATCATTGTTCAATTTTAACTTTTTTTTTTGTAGTTTAAATTTAACTAAACTGAAATAGAGGTTTTCATTAAAACTTGACCCTGAAATAAACTTGACAAATTGGTCCAAGCTTAAAAATAATCTGGCAGTTTTTTATTGGAAATTTAATTCTAAAATGCAGTGCCTCTGAGAATAAAAATTCCCTCTCTATATTATTAAAATTATTTACGGTATTATCACCACCATCATCAAATTTTTGTTAGATTCTAATTACTAAGCTATTAAGAAGTTGTTGTTGTTGCGAAATTTGCAAGTTGAAAGGCGGACGGAACATTTCGGTTGCATAATTTGCAAATTTTCAATTAAGTTGCTTGCCGTCTGTCGGGGAGACACATCTAAAGGACAGATCCAATAATCCTTCATGTAGTCTGTAATGTATTCGACACTTAAACCGAGAACAAACTCCATCTATCCCTTTATATATTGGTAAATAAACTTGAGCTTTGCTTGTTTTTGAACTGCGTCAATACGGTTGGATATTTTCCCTGAATTTTTATTTTCTAAGCAAATCGAACATCAACAAGGGAAAATCATCAAAACACTAGAATTGTTTTAATATATTAATAAATTGAAGAAAATGTTCTAGTACAGTACTGTGTGAAATATTCCATTATATCCACTTTAAATCTTATAAAAAAAAATGATAGCAGAGTAATCCTGGTTCAAATATTTGCAGAGGCAGGATTTTCTAGTCCTTTCTTGAAAAATGTTTTGTACGTGCTCATCTCTCTCTTTCTCTCTTTAAAACTAGCTATTTTGCAAACCATCCTATCAGCTTGAATCCTTTTTTTTTTATAACTGATTATTGATGTTCCTAGACGGGGTATTTAGAAGGGGCAAAATAGTTCCCAAACAAGAAATGAACAACTGACCATTTAATTTAAAAAATCTGTTATGACTGGTCGCACATCACACGATTACCAAAGATAAAAGAGAGTTGTGTACTGTGCTTGTCACAGCAGATTTTTTTGTGTCGAGATATATTTAGTTTCTCATAGCACCTTAATTTCCAACTTGCGTTTTAAATGTGGACTGCTTGAAATAAGTTATAGTTATTCTATTTTAATTCAATTTTAATAAGGTATAGTTATTCTATTTTAAAGATTTCATATTTGGATATTTTATACAAAGTAGAGAATCCTAAATAAATTCAAAATTTCATAAGAATTGGAAAAATTTGTTTATTAAAGCTTTTGTGGTTTGAAATATTATTATTAGGAGAATTTTTAATTATAGACCACATTTCTGTATTAAATGTTTATTAAAAATATATAAATACTGTACAACGTTTCGACGTTTCGTTCTTGAGTGCAACAACAAGTGCGGAACAAGTGCACAGTACTTGATAATAGCTGCAGAATAAGCAGTCGAAACGTTGTACAGTATTTATATATTTTTAATAAGGTTAGGGTTAGGTTAGGTTGAAGTGGCCGTTCCCAGAGAGGGAACACACTTAGGCCAATTAGGCCCTTTGTGATACCACGGTGGGGCTATCCCCCTACCTACCCTAAGAGGAGACTTCGGCAGGATGGTTGAATTATTTGCGGCAAGCTGGATCCGAACCCGGTCGTGTTGAGACTATTTTAATAAACATTTAATACAAAATTGTGGTCTATAAATGAAAATTCTCCTAATAATAATTGGAAAATTTTTTTTAAATGTGTAAAATGATCTAAATGGGACCCCTTTTTGAATCGAAATTAACTTGAAAATCCCCATATGGGGATTTTACATTGATTGGCTCTATGGAAGAAAGAGCCGGAAAATGAATCTGAAAAATCAGAAATACATTTGTAAAGTGTACTTCATACAATTTTTAAAATGATAATATACATTTTAAAGAGGATTTAAAAAATAATTGATTTATGAATTTTAATCAAAATCTTTAGAACTAATTTTGAGAAAATTAAAAAAAAAAAAAAAAAAAAAAAAAAAAAAACTGAAAATGTACATCAGTAAAGTACTAGTAGTTTTTGACAGATTTTGTTCAAAAGCTTATTTTGACTGTCTAGGAGGGTACCTAACTTAAATATAAAATTTCAATCTCGCATCTCAATTCCTTCATGCTGAAAATCGTTGCTCACAGACAGACGACCAAATTGCGGGAACCACTTTTTTGGATTCAGGGAACTTCAAAACTGTATATCCATCAAAATCTCGACATCATCGCAATACTTTCTATATAAATATATAAATATATATATATATATATACATATATATATATATGGGGCATTCCACGCCAACTCGACCACTTCTGAACCCGACCATTTTTGATTTGGCTGAAACTTTGTCATCTTTTTGTACCCTATTGAAAACGTGTCTGAGAATTTTTTCAGATTTTTCGACCCAGCCAAAAAAAAGTTATAGCATTTTCAAAAAACATCGATTTTTTTTTTCAAATAACCGTAAAACTGTCAAAAATTAACTTATCGGGACGATTTTTTTTTTGAAATTTTTGTCTTTAAATGTACTTTTCAGAAAAAAATATGACAAAATTTTACAGATTCATCTTGAACTTTTTTTTTTGACATTTTCGGAAAAAAACAAAAATTTGGGATGAATGACACTTTTTTTTTTAATTTTTTTTTTTATAAAAAACTTTGATTTTTTCTACAAATGCTCTGAAAATTTCAGAGTGGGATTATTTCGCGTTCTATTTTTTTTTATTTTTGAAAAAAAAAAAATTTTTTTTCTCCGCTTATTTATCATGATGGTGCTCTTAAATTCTTCCAGGACTCCCCGAGATTCTAGAAAATTGAAGAAAAATAATAATAATAATAGTTAGAGGTGATGAAAATCGAGAAAATTCCATTTATCCTGAAAAAGATAGAAATTAGTTGTCTATTCAACTACTGAAGAATTTGAAGCTTCAAGTAAAAGCTTAGAAACATGGGCGTAACTAGGGGGTGCCGGGAGGGCTGACCCTCTCCAGAAAGCTCCTTGCCCCAAGAAAAATTGAAGGGGGGCCATGGGACCAGCCATTCTCCGGAGGCCCTGAAAAGCCCCATATTTTCTCAATTTTTCTTGGGGCAAGGAGCTTTCTGGGGAGGGCCAGCCCCCCCCCCCCCCGGCACCCTCCTAGTTACGCCCATGTTTCTAAGCTTTTACTTGACGCTTCAAATTCTTCAGTAGTTGAATAGACAACTAATTTCTATCTTTTTCAGGATAAATGGAATTTTCTCGATTTTCATCACCTCTAACTATTATTATTATTATTTTTCTTCAATTTTCTAGAATCTCGGGCAGTCCTGGAAGAATTTAAGAGCACCATCATGATAAATAAGCGGAGAAAATTTTTTTTTTTTTTTTTTTCAAAAATAAAAAAAAATAGAACGCGAAATAATCCCACTCTGAAATTTTCAGAGCATTTGTAGAAAAATCAAAGTTTTTTATAAAAAAAAAAATTAAAAAAAAAGTGTCATTCATCCCGAAATTTTTGTTTTTTTCCGAAAATGTCAAAAAAAACGTTCAAGATGAATCTGTAAAATTTTGTCATATTTTTTCTGAAAAGTACATTTAAAGACAAAAATTTCAAAAAAAAAAAAAAACGTCCCGATAAGTTAATTTTTGACAGTTTTACGGTTATTTGAAAAAAAAATCGATGTTTTTTGAAAATGCTATAACTTTTTTTTGGCTGGGTCGAAAAATCTGAAAAAATTCTCAGACACGTTTTCAATAGGGTACAAAAAGATGACAAAGTTTCAGCCAAATCAAAAATGGTCGGGTTCAGAAGTGGTCGAGTTGGCGTGGAATGCCCCATATATATATATATATTACATATGGACCCTGTTATGCAATAGTGTGTCAAAGACCAAACATCGAGTTTTGAGAAAATCAACATTTAAGTTTTTTGTTTACATTGGATTATATATAATTTTTTTTGTCAATTGTGCAAGTAACATTAAATATAAATTTTTTTAGGACATATTTCATAAAAAATACTATTAATTATAGCATTTGAAACAATATTCCGTGCTTAACTCAATTTTGAATTTTTTGGTCTTTGACACACCATTGCATAACAGGGTCCATATATAGATAAGAGAAAGTAAAAGTTAAAAACATTTTGATTAGTTCCCCAATACTTTAATAATACTACTCGGCAAGAAAAAAAGCTCCGAGATAATTCCTTCAGATTCTTAAATAAAATGACCTCCTGAATCCAAATATGACCTCCGTTTTCCCCCACCGTTTTCGGGGGAGAGCCCCCTACTTATTTCCACCCCTTTTCGTTAATCTTAGGGCCATGAATTAAATTTGGAGGGATGAAAAAGAATATTTTGGCCTTAACATGTCTTCAGAAGGTCTAGAGAGTTTTTTTTTTTTTTTTTTTTTTTAAACATTCACACTTTTTTCTCATTCACACTCACACTCACACTCACACACACATTCACACAGTATTTTCGGCAACTCAGGCCATTTAAGACTTTAGACGATAACCGTTGTAATATATATTAATGTATTGTGGGTTCAGGCATTTCTATTTAAGCCATCTGGTATCCAAATGGCTTAAATAAAATCATCGGACTGCCTGGGTCCGAACCCGCGACGTTTGGTATAGGAGGTAGGCACGCTACCTACTACGCCACACCAGGGGCGTCTAGAGAGTTGAAAAGTTCAAAAACATGAACATTTGGTTCCAAGGGGAGGATTTTGTTCATTAAATTGCAAAAAAATCATTAAAAATTATTTTTCTCTTTTTTTTCGCAGTTTCCTGGCTCGAAAAAAAATTTAATTTGCCGAGTAGTGTAATTTTTATATTTAAACTCGATTTAAAATAATCAGGATTAAGAAGTCTTTTGTGCTTGTAATTTATAATTATCTCCATATGGTCTCTGGACCATAGCACAGAACACTAGTTTTTTGTTCTAGAGATCAGGGTTCGATTCCCATTAGCGATGCAATTTAATTTGGGCAGACCAATCAATTAATTAAGAAAAATAATGACTGATTCTAAATGGTGAAAAAGAGATTAAATAAATTTACCTCTATTAATTTTTTGTTAAAATTTATTTATTTCTAGAAAATAAATTCTATTCTTGTTTTGAGTTTATTTCCTTGCTGGCCATTCGACCTCACAATGCTCTTTGTTTCCTTCCCCTTTGGGACAATACAGGCTTTGTACATAGGAAATGACCAGGGATGGGGTGGGGGGGGAGGGTTTCCATGTAAATTTTTGCAATTGGACACTCAATATAGAGAGAGCTTTGCTAATTGTTCCATGGCTTGGGGGGAGAGCGTTAATCGTGTCGATCATCGGGACAGCGTTCGATCCTTCCACTCACTGAACGATATAAAAATATAAATAAATGGAAAAGAAAAAACAAAGGAGAGAAATTATTATTAAATAGGGTGGAAAAAATAAATATATTTTATCTCGAAATTTTATTTATCAACGAACTCGTTCTTTATTCTATTGTAATCTTAAATTCTATTTGTCGCAAAAAAATTGTAAAATCGTGAAATTTTAATATTAATGGGTCGATCTTATTCAAAATCGTCAAAACGCTTGCTAAATGGGTATTTAGTAGTATAAAATTTAAGTATCGAGAGACTTGTCGTTTTTGAGTTATTCCCTTACCCACATTTTTTGATATTTCACATGAAATTCATTAAATTTATTGTTATTATTTAGACTGAAATTCATACTAAAAGGGAAATCCTCTCTTTTAAAAAGGTGCGCGTCTCGAAAAAAAACGTTAATAGTCGATTCAGAAGCTGGTTACTCTAGGCGGCAAGAGATGGCGTTAGTTCTCCCAATAGGGAAACGGATTTTATTCCATTTCATTTGAAAGGTTCCAGCAAATTAAATAGCCTATATTTTATTTTATTTATTTATTTTACAAAAAAAATGAGATGTTCTGGAACAATGTTCCCTGGAACATATTTCTTACATTAAGAGGTTACATACATATTTATAGGATACATAAAAGTCCATACAGATCTCCAATCTCTTCCTCGTCCTTAATTCAATCACATTCAGGAAACAATCAGCATAATCGCTCCGACAAAAAAGAAAAATGACTAGATGACTATCACAGTTAAGATTGCAAGATAAAATGACTAGACATAGATTATCACAGTAGAATAGGCAAAAATAAAAATGACTAGACATAAAATTTATCACAGTGGTATTAGCAAAAAGAAAAATGACCAGCCATATTGAGAGAAAGTTCAAAAATTCGATGTCGAGATTTTGATGGATATACACGTTTTGAGGTCCCCGAAATCAAAAAAAAAAAAAAATGGTTTTCTCAAAATTCGACTCAAAGATTTTGTTTGAGTAAAATTCACAAATCAATTATGTTTTAGATTCTCTTGAAAATGTATATTCTCATTTTGCCCTTGAAATCTTTTCAAGACCACTTTACTCTTGTGCTTCATAGGAAAGATAGGAGAAATGGTTGCCATGGTAACAAAATATAAACATTCTCTCATGTTAATAAATTTTACATCTTGAATTCAAATGTACCATAATGTCGGAAACTAATTATATGTCGATTCAAAAAAAAAATCTGGTGTGACAAGCACAGAAACCAACTTTCGAATACCAAAGGTAAGAGAAAGTTGTGTGCTGTGCGACCATTCACACCAGATTTATACACTATGAAGGTATTTGTTTTAATAATAGCCCGTTTGATGTGTATTGTATGTTGTAGGTCGCGGGTGTCCAGGATGACGATGGTCGTGTGACTCTTGCCATGGATGGAGGGGCCCTGCCTCCTTCGGACTCGGCGACGAATGGCTCGCTGTCGTTTCCGGAGGTGGTATCCGGGGCCTCGTATCCTTTGCTGTTGGTGTCGTTGGCAGGCGTAGTGCTCGGTGTTGGTGTAGTCGCCAATGGTGTCATCATCACGCTTCTCTGCACTCAGCAATCGGCCCGACTCCGTAACAGCCTCCAACTCAACCTCTGCCTCGCCGATCTGTTCGTTTGTGGAATCAGTGTGCCATTATCTGCAGCCGCTGCAGCTGCGAGTAGAGTACCCTGGCCTCCTCTCTCGCAACCTGCCTGTCGTTTTGCTCTCTTCCTCCAGGTCATATTCCATGATTCATTTACTAATCAAATCATTCAATCAAAATTATATATCATCTCTTTCATTCGAAAAATGAAAATTTTACTAAATTAATTATTTTAAAAATTCAACTTATTTCTAAAGGCCGGTTGTTTTACATCTAATTAACTAGCTATCCCTCGAATAAGCCTCTTGACTATGACTTTCCAGTTTTTAAAATTCTAGTTAAACTATCAATTTTAAGTCTCAAATCGCCTTAACGGTGCTTGTATTTGAAGCTATTATTTAAAAAATTTCATCCCCCAGAGAGACCCTGTAAACCTTTTCCAACCAACCGCCCACACACACACAAATTTATTTAAATTGAATTGACTACCAACCAATTTAAATAATTACTAGCGACGGAGTCTAAATGGCCATACGTCCCGAAAAAGATCTTAAATAAAAAAATAATATAAAAAAAAAACGACCCCACCGACAAAATTTCATTAATCCGTCCCTATACCAAGGGTCGGGTTCGGATCTCAACAAGTCAGATGAATTTATTTAAGCCATTTGGATTCCAAATAATATGCCTGGACCCCAATATATAAATTCGTATAAAAACGTGTGAGGTCGTAGGATCCCCGGCAGGAACGAGCTTCAACAAGGAATTTCCGGCCTACGCTAGATAGAAGGAAATTAAGAAAAGGAGAAAGTGGGCGTGGCCTCGCCAAGGCTTCGGATAATCTCGCCTTCCCTCGGGCGCTGGGAACGCATTTTTGTTAGGAACGCGTTTTTGTTACATTACATTTTCTCCCATTTCACACTGAGTTAAAGAACTTCGTTCCAAAAATACAAGTATCTTTAAAGTCTAATATGGCCTGAGTTGACGAAAAAACTGCGTGTGTGAATATGGAAAAAGAGTGTAAGTGTTTGAAAACAAAAAAGATCTCAGATCGTAGTTAACTAGCTAAGACAAGTTCGGTATAAGGTTTAACTAAGGGGTGAATCAGAAACCGTGTTTATTTATTTTTTTGGAAATTTTTAAATTTTTGTTAACAAATTAATTAGTTTTAATTAATTATTTTAAATTTTTTTTTAAATTATGCTCTTATTAACATTTGTAAGTTGCTAACTTCACAAAACTTTCCTTATACCTCAGATAACTATATTATATGTGAAAAAACTCATATTTCTTAATTTGTTAATAGGAGAATTAAATTTAAGTACACAAGATTTTTTGTTTCAATGATATATTAATTTAATATTAACACTTTATGTGTTAATATATGCACATAAAGTGTTAATATTAAATTAATATATCATTGAAACAAAAAATCTTGTGTACTTAAATTTAATTCTCCTATTAAAGAATAATGTATTTACATTTTTCAAATTTTTTGTATTAATTACATACATTCAATATATACAATTTAGCCCTTGACTTATAGGTCAGATAAGTTTACTATCTGTACTAATAGTTGACTAGAAGTGAAGCAACCAGCTCTATGAAACCAAACATTAAGACAGATTATATACAAATAAATAACTAAAGCCCCAGTCTAATGCTTTAGATCGGTCGTAGAAAAATAAATAATTAATTTTTCTTATTAAAATACGTCATTGGGCAAAAACTGTTTAAATAACAAACAGTGAATAATCCAGATTACTATATACTGTATATCTATAAAGGCAATAAATTTATTTCTGAAGAGAAAATGGAAAAGGAAGGGGGGGGGTAGGTTGAATAAGTAGAAATTAATAGCCTGTAAAGTGCAAATGTTTCCTCTGGCGCTGTCATTTTCTGGCAACCTATTAATTATTTGTATACAGAATTAACATTGTCAATTAATAAGCATCTCTGGCACCCCAGCCATCGAAAGGTTTCCTCTCGTATATTAATATGACAAATTTCCGAGCTCTTGATACCTCCACATAATAGGCAAAGAGAGCAGGAGAGGGGAGAGGGGGGGAAGAATTTCCACCTGAGAGCAATTCAATTAGCTAATGGAACCGACTGTCTTAATTGAGCAAAATTGGGCTTAAGACATAGCATCTGACCAAAATCGTGTGTAATTAATCAACAATGAGATAAAGCACCTATTAGCTTAAGTTCTTTTTTTTTTTTTTTTTTTTTTTTTTTTGTTCCCAAACGAGAGAAACAAAATCTTTATTTCTTTTAAATTAATCAACTAGTGTTTTTTTTACGCCAGCTAAATTTAATTAGATTTTTTTATATATTTTTTTGAGAAAGGAAAAAAAAGAATCGTTTGCTCTTAAGCTGGTTATTTTAGAGATAAAAAAAAACTTAAATCTATTCGTGATCGAATTAGAACGATAAAATTATACAAATTGAAAAGCTTTGAAAGATAATCACTGGCATATACAGTATGTAGAGAAAGAAAATAAATTAATACTAGCCGCTCTGTCCGCCTTTGGTGGCCCGCCAGCGGCGGACCCTCGCCTTTTCTTATCCGCGATTTTTCAATCACATCGTTTCAGGCATTTAATAATAATGCATATCTGGCTTATTAAAAAATACCTCCCTCTTATTCTTTAAGAAAAATCTATATATACAGTGGCGGAGGGTTTATCCAATCCAAGCCCCAATCCCGATCTCACTAAGGAAAAAAAATAAAAAATTTATATAGGACTATGTAATAATTTTTATTATTTTTCAATTTTTGTTCTCAGAGGCACTGCATTTTAGAATTAAAATTCCAATAAAAAACTACCATATTATTTTTTAACTTTGACCAATTCGTCAAGTTTTAATGGAACCTCTATTTCAGTTAAACTTAATCTACAAAAAAAAATCTCGACATCGAATTTTTGACATGATCGCAATACTTTCTCTCTATATATATTTCATATATAGAGTAAGAGAAAGTAAAAACATCTTTCATTAAAATTATTTTTTTTTTTTATACATAGGTAAAATATTGAATCAACTAGCCGTTCCGCCCGCCTTCGCCTCCATTAATATTTTAATTAATTTTGCACTATAATATAAAAATATGAAATAAAAAAATCCTAGTGGAAAATAAATTTTAGAAGGGGAGGGGGTGATAGAACTTTCTGAGGTCTGGAATACCATTTTGCAATTATTTACACCCTAGAGAAGCGTCATTTTAAATTTTGTTAAAATCGAGTTAGAGATTTGTGAACCTCTGATAAGAGGGGTTTCCTACTACTAATTTGATATAATGATAGCCTAAAACCACCACGGGAAATTTTCTACACTTTAAAAAATAACTCCATGAAAATCGGTCCAGTAGTTTCGGAGTCTATGCAAAGAAACCTGGTGTGAGTCGCTGGTGACGTCACAGCTTGTAATATTTGGGCGAAAAAATTTGAGTCGATTTAATAAAAGTTTCACTTTAAAAAAATAATAAAAACTTTCCCACTCGGCTGGTGAGGGCATTTAGGGGCTTATATATAGTATTATTATTATATTATATCGAGGACACGCTGGGACGTTCCACACGCTGATTCCTTGGGCCCACCTCCCCGAATTTCCGCCGTGCTTGGTCGCATCGATCTTATTTCCCAGCCACGAATCAATATATTATTTACATTATAAAATTTTTTCCCTTTCTATTATATATTTCTAATATGGTCTTTTGGATAATTTGTTATTGAGGCGCAAATTATAATATATCATTTATCAATATTTCCTAGTAAAGAATTCAATTTATTATACATTTATTAATAAATTCATTCATTGAAATTTAAAAAAAAATTCCAAAATGAAATTGAATATAAGGTAGGATATATTCAAATATGATTTTTCATATTGGTATTTTTTTTTTTTTTTACGGAATAGACTTGTCAATTATGAATGAGTGACAGCTGGAAAAACTCTTAAAATGCTATTGAAAAGCAATAATTCATTTTATTATAAAGAGAGTATTTTTAAGAGAAATCAGGCTTTTAGTTCACATAGACTCGGCTCCTGTTATCAATACCTGTCAGTAGAGGATTTATTTATATACTAGAGAGAAAATAAACGAAAAAAAAAAATTGTCTTATATTAAAAAGGTCGGGTGAACGGTCACAGTTTTCACCTTTACCCCTATAACCTGTCGAAAGAGGTGCCGAAACATTTGGAAATAGAAGAGCAGCCTGAACTCCTGAATAAAAATAATATGAAATTTAACCCGGGTCGAAAAATAACTGCTACTTTATCCCTCCTAAATGCTGTTTTCCTCCTCACAATTACACGTTTAGTTCTCATTTGTATCCGAGTCTATATATATTCTGGTAAACAATGCAACTTTAAATTACCGAAAGTAAGAGAAAGTTGTGTGCTGTGCAACTAGTCTCACCAGATTACCCCACCGAAAAACTTTGCTTTTGTCATGTCCTCTGATATAAGCTGGTTGGGTGGTAGCAAGATTTATTTCTAAAATTCTTGAATTTATATTTAGGGCTGGTCGTAGGGTAGTCGGTGCTCTGCTGGGAAGTTATTGAGGTATATTGAGGTATAGCGCCCCCGCCCCATCTTCCCCTATATTTTTATTTTTAAAGAAAATAGTGGCATTTCTGGGTAATAAAATATAATATGTTATCAATTCTTTTCACTTTCTCTTAATATATACCGTATATGAAATATATAGAGAGAAAGTATTGGATTCATGTCAAAAATTCAATGTCGAGATTTTGATGGACCTTCACGTTTTAAGGTCCCCGGAATCCAAAAAAAGTGGTTTTCGCGACATGGTCTGTGTGTCTGTGAACAAAATATCTCAGGAACTAAAAAAGCTACGAGGTTGAAATTTTATATTTAAATTAGGTACACTCACGAACAATTAAAATAAGCTTTTGAACAAAAACGAACAAAAAGTACTAGTACTTTACTGATGTACTTTTTCAGTTTTTTGCGATTTTCTCAAAATTCGCTGCAACGATTTTGTTTAAAATTCATAAATGAACTATTTTTTAGATGCTCTTTAAAAAGTATATCAGTGAAATTTTTCGTGGAAATCGTTTGAAATACACTTTACTGTTGTGGAAGCATTCGTAGCTCAAAGCCATCTATGAATCATCGCGTGGTCAAGTTTGGAACTAAAGTGCTAAGAGCACCTAAATATATCTCGACACAAAAAATCTGGTGTGACAGCATGGTGCACAACTTTTTCTCACCGAAGGGTAAGTGAAAGCTGTGTGCTGTGCGCCAGTCACACCAGATTTTTTTATTTTGCTTGTGTTTTATTAAGATTTACTTAAATAATTTGTATACCAAATCGTGTAAATAAATGTGCCTGGATCTATAAATAACGTAATTATAATAAGTATCGTTCAAAGTTTATTATAAATAAACGCTTTTGAAAAGCGTAGCGGTTTAACTTGCAACTTGTAAAGTTGTTTTCATTTGACTAATTGAGTTTCTTAATTATCAACAAATACAGTAGTTAGTTCGTTTCTAGCTTAAACTTGTCTTAAAATTCATTATCGTAGATTTATTTGAGCTCTTAAATGAGATTCCACCTACATCTCGTAAAGAAAGTTTAATTGATTGATTCCGATCTTTTAGACTTGCCTCTTTTTTTCTATTCAATTTATTTATTTTTTTTTATGAGCTTTTTTAATCCACTCTGACACTCGCATCGATCAATGAATATTTAGAGATTTGAATTAACAAAATACTATAGTATAATAATAAATAACACTTGTAGGGACGTATCCTTGTCACAAGTAAAAAAGTAGGAAAGAATTTACTGTAGTAAATTCAAAGAGGCGCTCTCTCTGTGGATTTTCTTGAATTAATAGTAAATAAACATTTTATTTGGTGTCTGATCGTTATGAGACATATTTTTTTTATTTGAAATGAAAAATAGATGTGAAACGATGTGTCACATGACCCTTTAATCGTGAAAAAAAGTCAGGTGTCCTGATAGATGTTTATGATGATGACGTAACTCGTGACGCGTCAAAATACACAACTGTCAAAAAAATGAGAGGTTAATTCTCCATATTTAAGAAAAACTAGTGCCTGCTTAAGGATTTGTTTACATTCATAGAATACATCATGCAAAGAATACATAAATATTTCTCTATTTCCTATGGGAGAAATCATAACTTTAAGAATTAATTAATTTGAGCCACCTATTTGATATAATTAAAATAATTATTTGTCATTGACGCCTTATTGCTCAAGACAGCTGGTTGTAATGCATAGACCTGCCAATCTAACGTTTCGCTCCAAAATTATAACTTGTATGTGGTATTATTAGAGTGGAGGTATGATATTATTATTATTTAAAAAAAAAAAAAAATTTTTTTCATATTTCAATTTGCTTAAACTCACTCTAATTATTTTTCCTTTTTG
>JAKCPI010014986.1:0-30828 GCA_023213315.1 Euborellia annulipes | reverse complement strand
GAATCTAAGGCATTTAATAGCAACTTCTTCATCAGCAGCTCACTCTGTGCCACATACAACAAGTTAGAATTTCGAACGAAACGTTAGATTGGCAGGTTTATGCATTACAACCAGCTGTCTCAAGCAAAAAGACGTCATTGAAGACAGCTTGTCATTGATGTGCTCGAGAGTGGAGATTTAGTCAGCCAAACTAATAGTAGTGAGGATATTCAAGGCAGCCAAAAGGCAATAAGAAAAGTATATTTTTCTTTAGCTTCATTCATACGTTTGTCGACGTTTCAGCCGATATTCCGGCCTTCGTAAGGACAAAGTGCTGTTTGCCTCGAGCTCATACTGTAGGAGGCTCTTGGCGCTCCTAATGCGTTTGAGCGAATATTCGTCGAATGTCATGACTTCTGGTTCATTAGTGATTCAAGACACTATTGAACCAGAAGTCATGACATCTATCTATGATCTCGAGGCAAACAGCACTTTGTCCTGATGAAGGCAGGAATATCGGCCGAAACGTCGACAAACGTATGAAATAAAGATAAACTTATATTTTCTTTGTGCTTTGCAGCTGCCTTGGATATCCTCATTACTCATTAATATTTTTAAAATAAATTAATCATCTGTTGTTTTTTATGCAACTGAAGTGAAAAAGCTATGTAGCTTAAAAGCACAACAGTTAAGACAACAATTCCGACGGCTAAGGTTGCTATAGCTCAAGGCTACTTTCTCAAACACATCAGGGGCTCAGACTGTACCAAACAATCCGCCTCGTAGAGCAGACAAATTATCGGGATTAAATTCAAATGCTAATAAAAATTAATATTTGTTGGAATCCTCCGTAAAAAAAAAAATCTGGTGTGACTGGCGCACAGCACACAACTTTCTCTTACCTTCGGTAATCGAAAGTTGTGTTCTGTGCTTGTCACACCAGATTTTTGTGTCGACATATATTTAGTTCCCGACAGTACGGAACATTTGAATTCAGATGTAAAATTTATAAGTATGGGAAAATATTTATATTTTGTTACCATGGCAACCATTTCTCCTATCTTCCCTATGAAATACAAGAGTAAAGTGGTCTTCAGAAGATTTCAATCGCAAAATGAGAATATACATTTTAAAGAGCATCTAAAAAATAATTGATTTTTTGAATTTAAAAAAAAATCGTTGGAGCAAATTTTGAGAAAATCGAAAAAAACTGAAAAAAAGTACATCAGTAAAGTACTAGTACTCTTTGGCCGATTTTGATTAAAAGCTTATTTTCCGGTCCCGGGAGATGTTTAACTTAAATATAAAATTTCAACCTCGTAGCTCAATTCCTTCATGCTTAAAATTGAACACACACCCACCCACCCCCCCACACACACACACCCACACACACCCACCCACCCACACACACCCACAGACAGACCATGTCGCGAAAACCACTTTTTTGGATTCAGGGGACCTCAAAACGTGAAGATCCATCAAAATCTCGACATCGAATTTTTGACATGAATCCAATACTTTCTCTCTATATATATATTACATATATACATAGGTAAGAAAGTAAAAAAAACGCATGATAAAAGAAACAAGAAGCCAAATGTTCTTCTTTTGTTAAATAAATTGCAACCCTTTCCCTTCCGTATTGATTTTTCCGTACATTTGGTTATTAATGTATTTTAACAAATAAGATAACTTCTAAGAAGAACAATTGTTCGCAAGCTCAACACAACAACAACAAAGCAGAGCCTACTAGAAACAGAGGAGCCATAATGCATCACATTCGTAAAGTTTATCTTTGAAAACAAACCCAGTGGGGCTCATTCATTCATTCATTCGATTTATTCATTCAATTCAGCCTCCTCTCTTTCCTATATTTTAAGACCGCCCCCCCCTTCTCTCTCTCTTGCTTTCTTCTTTAGTAAATACCAACAGAAAAGAGAGGGAAGACCCCGACCCCAGCTCACTCACTTTTTCATTAATGGCGACGCGCGTCTTTGCCAATTTAAATTACGGAGTATTATATTACTCCAAAAATAAGGATATAATCGGAACAAGATCCTTTTATCCTGCTACTGAGATAATCAAGATATATTATTATCGTCAGGGAGGGGGAAGGAAATAAAAAGAGACAAAATTTAAATCGTTAAATTCATTGGCTAATAACAAATAGTTTTACGTCATAGAAATCAACAAAACATCGATTTATGTCTGCAAACTTTTTTTATTAATGTTCATCAAATTATGGTAAACTAATTCTTATTCTACTCTCTCTTTCTTAAAGGGATTTATTTTTTTTTTGAGCAAATATTTAAAACTTTTTACAAGTGATAAATTCCCCCCCCCTCCGTGGGCGAGAGGTTAGAGATGTTGACCAATGTCAACATAGATGAGTGTTAAGAGATCAGGGAGAGTGGATTTGGAGTCCAATGAATATTTGTATTAAATAAATATACCTGGACTTAATAAAAATCGTTTATTATAATTATAGGTATCGTATAAATTCTCAAGTGTCTTAGGCTGGAAGCACACCAATTGAGCAACATGTTTTGCCATTGAACAATATACTCCAATATTTTATAAATTAAGAGGGGGAGGGGCCCCGCCCTTCCCACGAATTTTTTCAAATCTATATCCATAATTAAACTTGAAATCAATAATAAATGCTCAATGTCAACGCACACCGATTAAGCAAAAACGCTCAAAGACAAAATATTTTCCTCAATGATCTCGAATCATGCTCAATTGTGTTTTTTTTTGTTTTGCTTAAACGATGTGCGTTGACCCATATTAAAATCATTGAAAAGAGTTTTAACTTTTTAAGCACGATTCGTCAAAAATGTTTTGTCATTGAGCATTTTTGTTCAATTAGTGTGCGTCCAGCCTAAGATGCCAAATAGATTTAAAAAAAAAATGATAAAATTTTTCTAATAAGAATATCGCAAAAAGCCCCGTTATTTATAAATTATTATAAAAAAGATTCTGTTTGTCTGTCTGTAACGCATAGATTTGCAAAACTCCCTAAAATCCCAGATAGCACAGTACGTCTTATGTAGGTACATAAGACGAATTGTGCGTCTTATCTTCGTACATAAGACGTACTGTGCTATCTGGGATGAATCTTCAAAGATTTTTTCGGCATCTTAGGCCTTATAATAGACTTTTTTTTATTATTGTCTTGTAGTCTGTGGCCATCTTACGATATGGATTTTATGGGGTAATTGCTCCTTCCCAGCCACCCGGCCCACAACCACTCGGCTGGTCCCGGGTTAACTAAGTCGGTGTCATCTCTATTTTTAAGACACTTGGGCCATCTCAATTTAGCCCTTCGTGAGAATCATTACAAAAAGAATACTAATTGAATAAAATAATGGACAAAAGAAATACAAAAATAAAACAAAATTCAAAAAAAAAAATCTGGTGTGACTGGCGCACAGCACACAACTTTCTCTTACCGAAAGTTGTGTTCTGTGCTTGTCACACCAGATTTTTCGTGTCGACATGTATTTAGTTTCCGACAGTACGGTACATTCGAATTTCAAGATGTAAAATTGATATGTGAAAATATTTATATTTTGTTACCATGGCAACCCTTTCTCCTATCTTTCTATGGAGTAAAAGAGTAAAGTGTTCTTCAGAAGATTTCAATTGCAAAATGAGAATATACATTTTATTGAGAATCTAAAAAATAATTGATTTTTGAATTTAAAAAAAAATCGTTGGAACAAATTTAGAGAAAATCGAAAAAAACTGAAAAAGTACATCAGTAAAGTACTAATACTCTTTGGTCGATTTTGTTCAAAAGCTTCGTGTCACGTCCCATGGGGGTGCCTAACATAAATATAAAATTTCAACCTCCTAGCTCTTTCCGTTCTTGAGATTTTTTGTTCACAGACAGACAGACAGACAGACCATGTCGCGACTTTTTTTTGGATTCAGGGGACCTCAAAACGTCTCAAAATCTCGACATCGAATTTTTGACATGAAACCAATACTTTCTCTCTCTATATATATTAACATATATATAGAGGTAAGAGAAAGTAAAAATATTACCAAGAGTAAAGCTTTGTTCTTATAAAATGTCATTTTAAAATATTTTAATATAGAAATTAATTTTGTGGATAATAGTGGCTTAATGATAAATCCGACCCTGCTTTAGCTACTCAACTTTCGTATATATTGGCTAAAAGTATAAAAGTTTGATTGGTTTTATATAATTCATATTAATAATCTGGATTCCATTCATCCATTAGCCTAATTGTGTTTAATAATATTTGCAAAGAACTTAAGTAGTCTGCATCCGGGGGTTAGTTATTAATGAAAAAACAAAAAAACAAAATTGCATAAACACATTATTTAACATGATTCCATCTAAAAAAAATTTTATCCAAATCCATTTACCGAAATCTGATAAATACACAAAAAAAAAATCTCATTTGTGAAATGGATCTTTTAGGCCATATTGATAATTTTTCGATTAAACCATTTAAAAAATCCTGTTGCGTTTCTGAGAATTTTTTTTCTTTTTTAAGAATTCTATTCTAGGCGAGATAAAAAACTTATTTTACTTTCTCATCTGATAAGGATGCAACAAAATAATGCTAGGTGATCCTAATTAGTTATTAAAAGTGAAGATGTCCGCAGGAAGCGGTAAATATTTATTAAAAATCACGATTTTTATAGACAATTTCAAGATTATTCTTGTAATTTTTATTGTGTCACTGGCAAGCTGGTTTCTCTGGACCATCTATCCGTTGTGCCATGCTTCACTGCAACTTCCTTGGTGACGGTTCCTTTTCTCTTTTGTCAGACCCCACGACAAAAAAAATTGGTTTAATTTGGAAGATGATAATAATACGTCATCAAATTAAAGCACTTTGAAGGTAAATATATGTAAATGAATGAATTAAGGTCTTGATTGCTCATAAACTAAGTAGGAATTGCAACAAACATTGATACTTTATGGTCTATTCCTTCCTAGCTATAACGCAAGTATCATTTCTGAAAGTAAATTAAGAGTATATATAAGTATCATTTAAAAACTTTCTAGAAAATCTAGTCTACATTTACGTTATTGCCTCAAATAGGTATTCACGAAATTTGATAGGATATTTGGACATATGGCTTCATATATTCCTGAAAAATCATGTTTGGCACTCTTATCGGAATGAACATCAGTCACCAGGCAGTGAAGCAATGTCAAGCAGAAATTCGGTCAGGTGGTCTAGAGGAACCAGTGTGTGGAACGTCCCCCGGTTGCTATTGGTACAATAAAAATCTAAAATATATAAATAAGTCTTACTGGGGTAAATAAAAAAAACACTTAAATAGGCTCAGTAGAAGGGAATTATAATTTAAAAAAAAAACTTTGGATTGAACGCCCGCAAAATAAATAAATAAAAGGCCAAGCAGCTATGTTTATTTCTTTTTTATAGAACCCACAGTAACTTTTCGGTCGACTATGCGACCATCTTCATGGCTAGGGTTCAGTCAACAGAAAAGCCTCTTATGTTCTTTGACAGACATCTCATAAAATTACGATCTATTAGATATAAAGCATTTAGCGCCAAAGTCCGAATCGTTGCTGTGCGTTCTATAATAAAGAAATAAACATAGTTGCTTGGCCTTTAATTTATTTATTCTATGATATATCTTTTTTGTTGATGGACCAAGCGCCCCATGGCTGCCGGGGTTAGAACCCAGGATCTCCAGCCTTTTCGGCACCATGGGGGCTCCCACCAACAAAAAACATACTGTCTTGTTAAATACGGTACATCTATGGCTAGTCAAGTCCGACTTGAGGTATTTTGAGTACTAATACCATATAGATCTCGAAAAATACTTAAATATTCTATATATAATTATAAATTAACTTGAATGACATGATTAGCTCTACAAGTCGATGAGGGTAAAAAAAAAAACTTCTCAAAAATGTAAATTTAATTTCTTTAAAGATGATATTTCGATGGTTTGAAAAGCAAATTTTCTTCTTTGCATATGAATTAAAACAATTGCATTTAATTTTTGAGCTCTCCTTTAGATTGCTTCGAACTAAATATGCGCGGTACATACCGCACATATATTTACTCTCTCCCTGCTCATTCACTTAGTAACGTAAACTTTAATTTATGTTATTAATATGTATAGAGAAAAGATAAGAACGAAGAGATGTTGATATTTATTACCTAACAAAATAAAGTAACCCCCTCCCTCTCCCCCTCCCCCTCCCTCTCTTCCCTTGCCTTAACGGCCTTTAAAAGCCGAAAGCAAACAGACGCAACCCCGTTGAGTCTCATTATTCGATTAATTGGTTATTGTATGAATTATAGCCGTTTTTCCAGCGGAATATATAACTTGGGGCTTGGAAAAGGGTAAGAGAGAGGGGGGGGGGGGATGCTAATCTCCTATGAACAATATACTCTATATACTTTATATATAAAACATAAAATCTGAAAATGAATGGGATTGGTGTTGTTGTCGTTTAGGGAGACATTAAATGGAAACGAAAAATAAATAAAAAATACTTTTATTCTGTGCGTGTGTGTGTGTATGCAAATTTTTTTTGTCTTTCTTATGGGATTGGTGATAAAGTTATGTTTTGATCAATTTTTGTTTTAAGTTAGTCTTAATTTAATATTAGGCCTAAGTACTTAAATATTTTTGTAATTGATTTAATTATCAACCATTGGTGCAGGAGGGGGGAAAAATTTTGAAATGGATACCAATCAATTGAAATAAATAGGGATAGGGTTTAAATAGCCACAGATGCCGAAAATTACCTTTTTTTTTCTTCTTACCCCACCCCTATGGCCTCGCTCAAAAAGAATTTGGCCAAAAATGACCTTAAACAAACTAAAATAATAAAAAAAATAGCTAAAGATACAAGAACAACGTTCCCTTGGAACGTTAGGCAAAAAAAAACGAAATTTTTTATTTTCTTTTGGCTGACTCTTCTTAATTTCTGAATCTATGTATAGTGAGGGACATTGGCGTAACCAGAAATTTTTAATGGAGGGGGGGGGGTTCAGGAAATTTTTTCAAAAATTTAAGATTATTTTAGGGTATTTATAAATCATTTTGGTTTTTTTTTTTTTTTTTAGCTAGAGTAAATTATTATATTTTACATTCTTTTACCCTATATGAAATATAATTTGTATTATAGAGCTTAAATATCTAGTGACTTGATCCCCCATGGGGGCTTTGAACCCCCAAACCCCCCCCCCTGGCTACTCCTATAGTGAGGAGCAATATTAAGTCCCACCCCTGCTTTTTCTACATGTGATTATTGCATTGATTTTATAAAAGAAAATGAAAGGAAAATCTTTATTGGAAATTTTCTAGGTTTGAACTATTAAAAAATATATATGTTAATATTTTTTTAAAAACAATGAAATAATCACAAGTAGAAAACGTATGGGTGGGACTTAATATTGTCCCTCACTGTACCTTAAATAAATATCTCCAATAATCATTACTATATATAAGCGCTAACCACTCATTTTGTATGTAATTAATTACCACTCTCTCTCTCGCTGATTGGCCAGATGCAGAGGAAGCGGAGTCAGAGGGAAATTTAAAACTTTAAGTCAGAGAGGAAAATTTAAAATTTTAAAATTGCTCGCCCTCGGCAGCAAGGGGGTCCAGGGGGTCCGGCGGGCTTTGCCACTGGTAATTATAAAAAATAAAATTTTTTGTTATTTATAAAATCCCTAAAAAGATATAAGCTTTGCTTGATATGCGTCCACTATATAAACAATCACATAAATTCGCAATGAATATTTCAGCCTTGTCTGATATTCTATCAAGAAAGAAAATTTTGAATCTTATCGATAAATGTTTAGCCTAAAAATAATGATTTTGATTTCATTACCAAAGCGTAGGGAGAAAAAGAATGTGAAACGAATTATGTGGGTGGAGTTGTTCTTAAATAGACACAACTGAATGAAATGGCAATAAAGTTGGAACCCTTTGAATCTAAATGAAATTCCCCGGATTGAATGGAATACAAAAAAGGGCTTTAAAAATGTAAAACACACACACAAAAGGGAAAAGTTCTTAAATATGTGGAATAATCCAAGAGCGAAAGGAAACATTAAGATCTTGCGACTAATGGATTAGGGCTCGGAACTTGATAGCAAGCTACGCAGGTAGCTCGTCAACCGAGGCGTGGATTTTGACAAAGGGTTAAAAAAAAGAAAAGAAGGAAAATTGGGAATTTTTCTCCTCTTAAATGTTTTCAATTAAAAAGTCCTCTATTAAAATATCCTAATAAAAAATTTAATTAACCTCCTCTCATTTGACGCCTCGTTCTTTTTGAGGATATCTTTTTTTATTCATTAAGGGAAAAAGGAGAGATGACTTTAAATTTAGATTAGTTAGAAAAAATATTAGATCTAAAACTGTGTCAAATTTTATCCAATTTTAGTATTCCATAAAAATGACCTCTAAAATATGAAAACACTCTTGTCGTTGAGTTGTGACAAGGAAAATTAAAATTTATTTCATTGAGATAATTTCCGGAGAATAAAAAAAAGCAGCTGATTTTTGGTCCTTCTCACTCATTTGTAATGAGTGTGTCACAAAATTAGGTGGGTTTTATTCTCAGGAAATTATCTGCAATCACCCTTCTTTCTATCATAAAATTGTTTTACTGGTAATTGAAAATGAGCATTCTCAGGGCACAGGATGAAAAAATACCAAACACTTAAGGTGATTCACACGAAGCGTGCATGGTTGCTTGCTAATTTCTAGGCGTGTGATGCCTTCACACGAGGCATGCAGCCAGTGAAATCGGCCGGCTGCGTGCCGAAGTTTGTTCATTTATTCGGATCGGTTCGCTTTTGTACTAGGTTGGAGGATACATTAAATTAAAGTTGAATTTTTCACTAATTCCGTAATATAATGAATCTTAGCTGATTGAACAAAGTCAGTCATATTGGAATTAGATGGCGTGTAAAATCCGACTCAGTGATTGGCCGAAGCTTGAATGCACCTGAGCACATGACTTATTTTCTTTTCGCCCCGGGCTTGGTGTAGTTGATAGCGAGCCTACCTTCGGACCCAGGCAGTCCAATGATTTTATTTAAGCCATTTGGATACCAAATGGCTTAAATAGAAATGTCTGGACCCCCAATAGATATTTTCATAACGGTTATCGTCAGTCTTATATGGCCTAAGTTGCCGAAAAGACTGTGTGTATGTGTGTATGAATGAGAAAAAAGTGTGTGTTAAAAAAAATAAATTCTTTTATAATTGAGAAGAAAAGGCGAGGGTCCGCCGCAGGCGGGCCAGAGTCAGCTGAGGGGGCTCCAGGGGGGCGAAGCCTGAAGGCGGGCGTCGCGACTAGTAAATAAAATATTTTTTAAAATTTAAATATTTTGATTATTTTTATTATTTAAAATATTTTTTGTTTAGAATATTACATGAAAACTTTTTAAAGTTTTCTATAATAAAATTCAATTGTTTTTATTTCCTAACTTGAGAATAAAATACTTTTTATTGTTAAATTTTAATCTCTCGGTTACAGTGGCGTAGTGAGCTTAACTCGCGCCCGGGGCACAATACCTTTTAGCGCCCCCCCACCATTCGAAAACCACATAATATTATATGTAAAATATACAAAATTATTATGGGGACGGTATAACGCCGAAAGCAAAATCTCGCCGAAAATCCGGAAAGTTCCAAAATCAAATATTTTTAAAATCTGCTGTGACTGTCCCACCAGATTTTTTGTGTCGACATACGTATATATATAGTTTCCCTCGATATATTAGAAGATGAAATGATATTTATAAGCAGGGCTTGGGCCCTCGGGCTTGGTCTAGTGGCTAGAATGCTGGTCTTCTAAACCAAGGGCCTGGGGTACGGATCCCAGGCAGTCCGATGATTTTATTTAAGCCATTTGGATACCAAATGGCTTAAATAAGAATGCCTGGACCCTCAGTAGATATATATATTTAATAACGTTTATCGTAAAAGTCTTATAGAAGCCAGGGTATCAAAATAAAAATAGATATTTTCCCATACTTATAAATTTCATTACATCTTCTAATATATCGACGGAAACCATATATACGTATGTCGACACAAAATCTGGTGTGACAAGCACAGTCCAGTACCTTTTGTAAGAGAAAGTTGTCTGCTGTGCAACATTCACACCAGATTTTTTTTTAAATATTTTATTTTGGAACTTTTCGGATATTCGGCCATTTTTTTTCGGCGAGGTTTTTCGTCGAGTTTGTTTTCGGCGAAAAAATTTTCAGCGAGTTTGTTTGTTTTCGGCGAAATTTTGCTTAGGGTGAGAAAATTTTCGGCGAGTTTTTCTTTTCGGTGCGTTTTTTTCCGCGAGTTTTTTGCGTGTTTTTTTTCGGCGACTTTTTTTCTGCGAGAATTTTTATATTACACTGGCACTACATTTAAAATATATTTTCCAGAAATCAATTATAATAAAAATAAAAATTACCTAGTAATTTTTTGTTTTGCGGACCATTTGGCGCCCCTTTGTGAGTAGCGCCCGGGGCATCATGACCCCCTTGCTCCCCCCTCGCTACGCCACTGCTCGGTTATGCCAGAATTTTTTTAATGCAATTGTAGAATTGCAATTGTCAAAAAAAAGGGGGGGTTGTTTATTATTTAGTTTTATTTTTTATTTATTTTGAAAAATATCCAAATTACTCGCTCGGGATTTTTTTTTTTAAATAAGCTTAGGCCTACTATAAAAAAAGAATATCAAAATTTTATAATAAATGATGTCCAATCATAGATATACAAACTTTGTTCCAAGATAATAATAAAATTATATATACTGTTGTATTTAGAAAAAGTTTTATCTTGTGTAATCCAAACACACATAAAAGGGCAGAAAAAACGAGCCTTTAAAATCTCAGACAACTAGAAAACTAAATAAAAAAAAAAAAGGAAAATATAAGTACATAGGCAAATAAAACAGTCAACAACCAGTAAAAAAAAAAAAAACAAGGGATGGTTTTAGTTTTAGATGCTATTAAAATAAATAACTTGCAACAACATGTCTGCTTTTATTTCTTACTATTATTGCACATGCTTGAGGATGGAGAAAAAAAAAAATTCTAGGCTTAGCTAATAGACAAACTTTCTACATTAGTTTGGTAAATAAAAATAAATTTTTTTTTAAGACAAGTAATTAATTGAAATCTTGGCTAACACCAGTGAGTTTGTGTTTGAAAACCGGCCTTTTTCAAAACATTACGCTGTTGGCCGCCATGCTTGCAGATGGGGCTCGAGTTGGTTGCATTGTGTTTTTTGGTCCTCAAACTTGTTGTTTTCATTGGTGTTTTGAATTTTCGGCGTGATAACAGATTTCTGTGAGCCTTTGAAAATGTCGAATTTCTTGCCCAGTAAGCGCCATTTGCGGGAGATTATTTTGTACTGCTTTAATGTGAACAAGAACACCCGAGAAGGACACGAAACGCTGGTTTCCTCTTACGGTGAACATGTTCTTAGCATAACAGAGTGCAAAGAATGGTTTCAAAAAGTTCCGAAGTGGAGATTTTGACCTTGACAACAAAAAGAGTGAAAATGTCCCAAAAAAGTTCGAAGACCCCGAACTGCTGGCCTTGCTGGAGCAGGATGACACGCAAACGCAAGAAAAACTCGCAGAACAACTTCAGGTGGATCATCCAACCATTTCCAGGCCTCTAGCCCGGCATGGGAGGCCCAATTTGGCTCGAACGGCACAACAAACTGATTTTGTTGCACGATAACGCTCCATCTCACACCTCGCTGGTGGTAAAAAAATACCATCCAGGAGTTTCAGTGGGAAACCTTACCCCACCCCGCATATTCCCCGGACCTGGCCCCTTCCGATTACCATCTGTTCAGCTTCCTCGAAAAAGCCCTCAAGCCCCTGGGGATTCGAAAAGTTCGAAGAAGTCGAAAATTGGGTGTTTTTTGACCAAAAAACCCGAGATTTTTACAGAGCAGGGATCTGGGCTTTGCCCAAAAGATGGGCCCAGTATGTCGCTAAAGAGGGCGACTACTTTGAATAAAACACCTTCTATTGTTGTTCTTTGAGAAACCTTTGTTTTCACTCAAAAAAAGGCCGGTTTTCGATGCACAGACCTGGTACAGGAAGATCATTCCTGAGGCAGAACTACCTTAGATGCAGTCATAGTTAAGATGAGAGGTTCTGGTTTCCTTCTGGAGTGGGGCTCGGGTTTACAATTGGTGCAAATGAAATACCGAATGTCTAATGTGGAGCCTATTTGAGTAGGAGACCTTGTCCCATATCTTCTTAAAGAGTCCTATATATATATAGACGGGGGCACAAATGGCAAAATATATTGATATAAAGGATGACAAAGAAGATTATTATAGTATAATTGACATTTTAAACGAAAATATAAAGTCATTCAATCAACACATAGGTTGGACCGAAAAAATCATTTTTGTTAATTCGAAGTTGTAATTGCGCAGAGAAGTAGCGAATTGTAGCCTATAGACAAAACAAAAATTATCAAAATCGGTTGAAATCTTCCGGTCGCGCATAGGCCCTAAAGTTTGACAAAATATGAAAAAAAAAAACTTCATTTTTGCGATTATTTTTTAAATTTTTGTATTAGATGTTTTCGTAATTTAATAGTTTGTAACTTCTTCAAAAAGAGCCTAAAAACATTGTATTTTAATTTGGTTTAGATCATTTGATAACTCCAGACGCGCCCAGAAGCCCCAAAATTTGTCAAAATAATATAAAAGTTACATTTTTCAGAGTTTTTTTTTTTATATCTTTAATATACTTTTTTCGAACTTAATAGTTACAGTATTTTTATTATTTCGAACATAGGAACATTGTGTTTTATTACGGGGTGATTCAAAAAATAATGGCAATAAAGAAGTTTTTTTTTTATATTTTGTCAAACTTTAGGGCCTATGCGCGACCGGAAGATGTCAACAGATTTTGATAATTTTTTTTCTTTTTTTTTTGTCTATATAATTTGCAACTTTTCCGCTCTATTTTTGAAATAGAAAAAATAAGCTTTTCCTAATTAAAATCATCAAGACAGTTTTGAAAGATTCTCGCCTATCTTTGAAGAAAAAAAGATTTAACATCGATTGGAAACAGCAACTACCAGATTTCTAAATTTTCTGGGACCCATCGTCCAAACAAATAATACGCTCGAAAAGACCATCATTTTTGGCAAATCCAAAGGCAAGAAGAAGATCCCTCTCAGAAATGTCGTCTGAGACAGTGTCAATTGGAGAGAGTTCTTATACGGGATGCAATAGAGGATCCCTCTGACGAAACGAATATAGAAGGAGATCAAAAAATTTGGATTCTCTTCACTTAGTTTTTACATTTAAAAGGAAATAATTTTTTTTTTTTAATATTCACTCATAAAATAAAAAAAAAAATATAACTCACTATTTTCTAATTATTGGATGAAAATGTCGTCACATCTGAAACAAAGAAAAGAAATATTTAATGTATTTGGACATCAAAAGTAAAAAAAAAAAAAAGCATTTTTGAAAATAATATACGTATGTATTTTGGAGATTAGGCTTTCACAGTTGTTATCATTAATAATTTGGAATATTGATCATTTAAATGCAGGGTGGTTAAAAAACCACTTTTTTAGATTTTGACCAGGGCACTAGTCAAAAGTGGTTAAAACCGTCCAAAATTTGTTTTAAATTGTTAAATTAATTTAAATTGTATTGTATTCTAATCAATTTGAATAAATAGGGACGGGGTCTAAATGGCCTCCGATGACGAAAAAGGTCTTAAATTAAATAAAAAAAAAATATCCTGACACAATCCTGTGTGGCAAGCACAGGACACAACTTTCAATTAGCGAATGTAAAAGAAAGTTTAACTTTCAACTTTTAATTCAAATTCCTGTAAATATAAAATTTATGTTCGGTTATTTTCGGTTAAGTTTTTTAGTTCTTTAATTTCTGTATGATTTATGTTTTATGCAATTACGTGATTTTCCCGAAATATAAGCATACTATATGAAATGTATTTGTTTATTTCAATAAAAAAAACATTGATTAAAATTGGATTAAAACCAGAACTGTTAAAATCGGTTTGACCTGTGGTTTTAACCGCCCTGGTTTTAACCGAACCATCCTGTTTAAATGTGAGATGCATGGGCGTACCTAGAGAATTTGGCTGGAGTGGGCCATGGGACCAGCTATCCTCCGGGGGTCTGGAAAGCCCCATATTTTCTCAATTTTTCTGGGGGGGGGGGGGGGCACGAGCCTTCTAGGGGGCCGGCACCCCCTAGTTACGCCCAATGGTGAGATGTGAACAGATATCAGTTTAAATTACAAAATTTGTATTAATTATTCTCTGCCTTTTCTACTATCGTTATATTGTCAGCTAAGAGTTAAATTAACAGCTTAACAAATGACGAAGTATAGCACACACACACACACACACACACACATCCAAACAAATTATAAATGTGAATACATAATACTTTAATTATTATATTAATAGAATTTTTGATTACTCGTCTGACACTCTTGTAATTATTATTATTTGCATTTAAATTAATCCGTCTTCTCTGACATACGTATATAGGCTACCTATTATTATTTTTTTCTCTCTCATTCTTTCTCCAACAAATATATTAAACCTATCATCTCTCTCTCTCTCTCTTTGCTGATACTACCGATAGAAAGAGATGCATTTATTTGATATTTGGTAGATTAGCAGCGCAAAGCATGCTGGGATGTGCCTGCTTGCCTGCCTCTCTGCCTTGGTGAGTCAGCATCAGGATCTCTCTCTCTCTCTCTCTCTCTCTCTCTACTTTGCTGATTCAACTCAACAGAGAGAGAGAGGCCTGGGGGTTGCTTTTAAAGGATTGAAAACCACCCCCACCACACACACACACACACACACACATTGATACTCTTATAACAAATTTAACAGACAATGAATGCGGCTCTTCACAGTATTTGCTTATTTGCATGAGAGAGATAAATGCAACATGTTAGAAAAAAGCTTAAATTGAAATAAAATACCACCACCAACGTCGTTTATTTTCAATTCATTTTTATTAATAATAATTAATTTAAAAGGAAGAAGACATTTCAATTTGGAAATGTTTTTAAAAACGCAGGCTCAATTTAAACTTATCTAACTTTGCAATTAATACTTGCTTTTTGGAAAGGAAAATGAGACCCTCTACTTCTACGTTTATAATGTTTCTATTAAGTAACTACAGGTGTCGAATCCAGCACACTAGTGTGTCAAAGGGGAATCGGGTGGAGCAGGGCCGGAACTAGGAGATTTCTTAGGGGGGGGGGGGGGGGTTCAAAATTTAATTTGCCGCCCCCCCCACACTTACTAATCAGAGGAGTATATAGAATTTTTTCTATCTTCAAGCCGCTAACTTTTTCCTGCATGCCTCCTTTCCCAGGCACTATAAATACATGCATTGTAAGACTTTGTCACGTCAAAAAGTACCGGATATCCTTGATCCCCGACGGGCCCGGACCCTCTCAAAGACAAATTTTAATAAAAAAATTTTTTTAATTCAAATTTTTCCGTTTCACCTTTTTTTTTTTTTAATTTTGCATTTCATTTAAGGTCTTTTTCGGCAGCGAAGGTCATTTAGACCCCGTCTCTATTTATTTCACTTGAATTGGTAGGCAATCAAATTGAAATAAAATGTCGCATGAGACGGGATCCAAACCCGCGACCCTTGGTACAGAAGGCCAGCAAGTTACCCACTGCACTAAGGCTAAAAGGCTCCGAAGGCTAAAATGAAATTTTGCACAACATTTTTCTGTAGTGTGAGGGCTTCTTAATACGTATTATAACACCCCCTCCTTTCCCCCGCGCCGACACTGTAACTAAGCCAATTGATTTTAAAATTTTAATTTTTCTTTAAATTTGAGTCTAAAATTTTCTCGCCTCTAAAATTTTGGACAAGGCAAGTACTACTAAAAATGAAAAGACAACCCGGGAAAGAAGATGAAAGACTGGAAATAGAAAATAAAGACAAATTTTGTAAATAACAAATATGTATAAATATTGTAAAATAATTGTAACCCTGAAACCTCAGAAAAAACGGTAAGGGAAAAAGGAATCAATCAAACTAATAATAACTTTTTGTATTTTGTTGCCGACATTTTGAGAGCTTGTCTCACTCATCTTCAGGACAAGCAAATTATCAGAATTAAATACTGTAAATACTGATGTATGCTTATCACATGTTTATTGAAGTTCATTTTTATTTGTATTTGTATTATCGTAGCAAGTGCTGTTAAATGCGATAATAGGCTACAAATAAATATAAACATGAGGTAAGCATACAATACGGCAACATCAATTTGCTTGTCCTGAAGATGAGTACGACAAGATCACGAAATGTCGGCAACAAAATATACCAAAAAGTTGTTATTTGCACCAAGTTGCTTTTGCCTGGAATGGATCAAGAAAGTTGACTCATTTGCCTGAGATATCATGCCTAAAGGGAAAGGCAGACGAGCTAAAAGGTCTCTGAAAATTTCTTCCCTAAAAAATAATCATGAACCAAGGACTCGAAATATTTCCAAAATATTTTGCATCGTTAAACAACAGTATTATTCCATTGGAGCAGACATTCCAAGGGTCGCTTCCCGTGCTAAGAGATAAAATAGGCCTAATTATAAATTGTGTTTATTTTAGTGAATTCCTCTAAGCCCAAAGGGGAAGAAGGGATTAGCATCTATAAATTCAAATTAACGTTCATATTATATATTATAGTTGAAGAAACTAGTAATGAATGCCCATATTTATAAATTAGTTGTGATTTTATGTGAAAATAATAAATGAGAGAAAGTTTTGTACATTGTTTTCGGATTAAAACGCAAAACTCGGAGGCGTTCATTCATTCATATGGAGAAGAGAGAAATTAATCGGGATTTAGCCCCAGAGCTATGAATGTTCTGTTCGCATGTGAGTGAAGAGCAGGGGTGGGGGAGGGAGGGCTTTTTAGATCATCCATCTTGACTCCTGAGGCTTAAAATCCGACGACTTTGATGAAGAGAAGGTGAGAAAACACCCCCATGCATCATCCAAGCCCTCTATAATAAATCTCCTCTCGGGTTATTTATTTTTCAGGTGGGTGAGGGGAAGGGGATTTTCGCCATTTCGACAATTCCACTAGGATTTTTCATGGTGACTTTGGGAAAGATTTTTCTAGATAATTTAACAAAATAAATAAATAAAATTAATGATATTAGAGTAAAAAAAATAATATTTATTATTTATCAAGGTTAATTGTATTAGGCTATATAAATATTTAATTTTATAAATACTTTTTTTAATTTAAAACTAGACAAGATAGAATCTAAATCGCTTCAACGTAGTGGTTTCTTATCAAAATTGAAAGAGGCTTATTATCAGAAAATAAAAAGAATAAAATTTGTATTATAAAAATTTTGGCCAACTCAGCGCTTAAACGAGTTTTGATCATTGCCAGGCCATCTTCAAAGTATTTTTCTGAACCGATTTGGGTATTGTTTTTTAATAGGTCTTACCCCCCCCCCCACCCCTTAGTCTGTCAATGACTGACTGAATTAAGCGCTCAACTGGCCAAAATTAAGTCTACTTTTTACAATAAAATTTTATCCTTTAATATTTTCTGAGTATCAGCTTCTCTTGACAAAGAATCACTACGTTGAAGCGAGCACAAAAAATGGTTTGTTAATTAGATTATATTGATGAAGGATATTTGGTAGATTAGCAGCGCAAAGCATGCTGGGATGTGCCTGCTTGCTTGCCTCTCTGCCTTGGTGAGTCAGCATCAGGATCTCTGATGAAGGAAGGCCTAAAGAGTGCACAAATACGCCAAGTTAGAGATAGACTACATCCTGTCTGTAATCGAAGTTTCGGAGTCAATAAGTTCTTCCTTCAGGATTTTATATACAAAAGCAGACGTTTTAATATACCAACAAACAATTAATCTTCGTTTTTAAGATCATGAAGAGGTTTTGACTCAGAAACGTAGATACATTGGGATGAGTTATCTCAAATAAAATGGCCTTATCTCCAACATCTTTGTTTTTATTTTGCTATCCTTCCCACTTCGAATTATTCATCAGTCTGTCCCATATATTCATAGGTCTTTTAAGGAATAATTTCAAATCAATCTGACATGGTATTGGCTTTGGATTTGATGAGGTATTGCTCCTTCTCAGCCACCCGACCCACACCTCTCAGCCACTCGGGCAGTTCCTGGGTTACTCAGTCCCTCATTTTTAAGGCAAATGGGCCCTTTGTGCCTTTGGGGTAGGATTTTCTTCGATTCGAACCCGAATCGTGTTAAGACTTCAGATCCGTAATCCACTCCTTCTCCATACATAGTATATATTTTATAAAAGTATTCAGATTTTTTCTCTTTTGCCCACGTCCTCCCAAAATTCTCTTCTAGCTCCGTCTCTGATCCAATAGAAAATTTTGAGATGTAATGATGGTAGCCAGGCCTGGTCTTTTGGTTCAAAAGATGATGAAGAACTCTTTACAGGGATGTGATAAAAAATTTTCCTTCCTCACCCCAAACCATCATCTATTTGTATTAATACAAATGCTTATATAATTCTAATAATCCAAGTTCAGGTTTCATGCAGGGTTCTAGCCTTTCATACCTCTTCCTCGTGGTTAATAAAAATATTTATAGAAAAGGGTGTATAAAAATTATAAAATAGACTATGATCGGCCTAATTAGTTACATTTTAATTAATTTTATTTCGTATATAAATCTTAAAATTCTTCATAGTATTTCTTTTAATATTTATAGCCCAACGAAATTTTATATTCATGTTATTTCAATTCACCTATAAAAAAAACTTTTGAAATTACAAATGAATTCTCCCGGTCATATTTTATTTAAAAGTTTGAATATAGGCCTTCGTAAAAAAACTTTTTTAGTTTATTCTTCTTCTCCCCTACTTTAACAAATTTCTTTGAAAGATGGAATACCTTTTGCTTTAAAATATATAAATAAATAAATTTATGTCAGTGAGAATGATAAAAGGTCTCCAGGTTTAATAGAATTATTACTTTGTACAAGAAAAATGTTTTTTTTTTTTTTTGTCTCCCATTTTTCTTGATAGACCTAGAAATATGAATCGAATAAATTATATACATGCGGTACGTTCAAACTTTTCTAAAGGAATCATTTGTGTTGTATTTAGAGTTATAAAAAAAATGGATTTTATTTAGAAAGGGTTCAATCAAAGGAGATTTATTATGTAAATTCTGTCTTCTATGATTTGACGTTTTGAACTTGACCAGCGGTGGGGAACTTAGCCACATATGGAAATTTTTGTGGCAGGTTATCAGTTTTCAAAATGTATCGAGTTTTTAATTATAGACCAAGGTCTTTAAATACACAGGTTGGCCAGAAACTAGTAAACAAACAATTTTCAGGTCACAGTTTTTGATTGGTCCACGTCATGAAGCTCCTCCTTGCTTATATTTTTCTATTTGGCAGCTTTGTTGACTGCCTATAACCTAGTCCCCCCCCTCCTCCTCTTTCATAATATATTCCTAAATGGAAACCTCAATCAATCAATTCCCAAAAACCCAATTTTTATTTCTAGACAAAATAGATTTCCCTCCCCTTATTTACACATAATCTCGATTCAAATTCATTTTCTTTCTGGAGACATACATCTATCTCTCCTACAACCACTCTCTCTTTAAATCTCCCAAAAATTTTTCCTTTCAAACGACGTACTTTTCCTCCCAACAACTCCTAATCCTCTATAAACCCAAATTCTCTTCTTGAATATTGTTCCCACCTTTGAGGCACCTCTCTCCTCCTTACATACAGAAATTATGATATGATTTCCCTTCTCATCCCTACATCACTAGATCATAGAAAGAATCTTCACTATCTCTCTCTACAGTATTACCATTCAATCTCTCCGAATTAAATCATTATCCCACCCAATCACATATTCACGAACACAAGAGACATCTTCCCACATCCCTATCTTTCAATCACGACTAACAAACAAACAATTTCATTCTTCCTTTTCCCCATGACCTCCCGTGATTACAACTCCCTCGTCTATCTTCCCCAAAACCTACAATCTTCAACTTTCCTAACCTCACACATCTTCTCGTTCCCCGTGTTTCCCTTTTCTTCTCCTTTTGTTTTTTTTTCTTCCTTCACTTGTTCACCACCCATTCCATCACATTCATTTTGTTTTATTTGGAAATTGTATAGTTTCGGACTAAATTAATTTAGACCCTGGTATTTATACTGCTTTATTAATAATATGCTGTATATAAATTTGTATAAATTGTTTGTTTCGAACGGTTTTTTACAAAGGGAGGAGCTCCATGACGTCACCCTCTTGAAATGGAAAAAATGTAAACAAACCGAGTTTGACCCCCCTGTTATAGACCACATTTTGTATGAAAAGAAAATTATTTCAAACCAGTGCCTGCTTGAGGTTTGTTTACATTCATAGAATACACAAATGCAAAGAATACAAACACATTTCTCTATACATTTCCTATGGGAGAAATTGTAACTTTAGGAATTAATAACTCAAAAAGCAGTAGGAATTTCCGGACCCGAGTATGTTTCCTGGACTCTCTATAACGTCCTCTATAAGAGTGCAAAATTTCGATTCAAAATTCCAAAGGGAAGTTGGTTAAACAGGGCGAGACAGTCAGGCACTCCGCTATAATATATATAGATTTTTTAAAGACAAGATCAATTTCTTGATCTTCAAAAAAAATACTTCCATGGACCACTTACTCTCTTAATTAAGGCTTTGATTTCGTAAGAGATTAGAAAAAAATGAATTAATTGTATATTCATAACTGAAATATTCTTCTTTACGTTTTACATCATTCCTAGAAGAAGGCTTCAAACGACAAATAGTACAATTTGATTAACAAAAAAAAAAAAGCAACAGAAACAAATGTTTTTAATTCGGCAATAAATAATTCAATTTGTAACTGAATAAGATTAGTAAAAGATCAAGATTGAAAATGTGCCAAAGTCGTTTCTGTTAATGAGGAAATAGCGGATTGGAAAGCAAATGAGCAACATATATCGAATATATATCCATTGGAAAACGCACGTATGGGGTCCAGAGAGAGAGAGAGAAAGAGCTCAAGCATTAATCGGGATTTACTTTCCGACAGACAAAGCCATTTATCTATCCATCCATCTCTGTTTTGGGAGGGAACCAAAAGAGAAAGAGCGAGAGAGAGAGAGCTAGCTTAAAATTGCTCAACTCGATTACTAGCAACCAGCCATTAAGTTGCCTACCTTCGGCTTTTAGAATATATTATCTCCTTCATTTCGCTTACACATTAATAACTATTAGCGCGAATTCATTCAGAGAAAGCTCACTTGTTAATGAATAAATTTGCGGTGGTTGGGTAAAATTAGCAACATCAAAATTTAATTTAATATTATTATTATGCTTTTGATGAATTCCCAAATCTCTGACCATCGCCTGAGAGAGGAATTAATTTTTAATCTCTTGATATTACAATCCCTTTTTTTTCTTTCTCAGATATTTAGTTAAATTTTAAACCCTTTAATTTTAGACTGAATTTCTTTTTAACGCAACACTCTAGAACATTATACAATAAAGTTGTCTGTAAAGTTCTTTGTTTTTAATAAGATTACAATTCGAGGAAGAATGAAAAAGCAAGTCAATCGAATAGTTAGTAGAGAGGTGATCTATAGCAGTGATTCCCAACATGGGGGCGATCGCCCCCAAGTGGGCGATTTGGGTTATCAAGGCGGGGGGCGATGAATATTCATAGGGGAAAAAATTATTAGAGTTTACTAAAATTAAAAAAAAAAAAAAAAATCAAAGAGAAAAATTTCCTATTTAGAAGATGTCCAGGATAATAGAAGACAAAAAATTGTCATAAAAATAAAAAAGTCTGAAGATAATTCCAATCTAGAATCGAAACGTCACTTTTGTTTTCATTAAATTAAGATTGACAGCTGAAAAAAGATTCATTTTTGTTATTTTCTTCATAAAAATAAAATTATTATATTTGATTTTTAAAAGAAATCTTCGAGGGTAGAGATGGAATGAAATGGGGGCGATGGGAATTAGTCAACCTCCAGAAAGGGGGCGTTAGGCTACAAAAGGTTGGGAACCTGTGCTCTATAGAAATGCCAGGCCTCATAGATGAATCCAAGTGCAAATTTACTTTTATTTGATGAATCGAATTTAATTTCAGTCCTACTTTTTATATTTTTGAAAGATTTTTTTTTTTTTTAAATTTATTCAAGGTCTTTTTCGCCAACGGAGACCATATAGGCTGAACGAACACCAATCGAGAAAAACGTTTTGCTCGATCCCAACGCACACCAATCTAGCAAAAACGTTTTCGGACAAAACATTTTGTTCGATGATGTCGAATCATGCCCTAGACCCCGTCGCAATTTATTTCATTTTATTGGTAACCAATTAAATTGAAATAAATTGTCGCATAAGACGGGATGCGAACCCGTGACTCTTGGTACAGAAGGCCAGCACGTTAACCACTGCACCAAGGTCCGAGGGCTTTTGAAATAATTAATTCTTGCTTTCTCGTATGCTCTATAAAGAGAAAGTTTTGTAATCGCCAAAAAATTCTTTCTCCTACCAAAGGTAAGAGAAAGTTGTGTACAGTGCGACCACTCACACCAGATTTTTTTTTACTTATTCGAAATCTGACGCTATTTTGACTCTGCCCTTATTTAGGTATCTTTTATTCTAGTGGTCTATAAAAATCCATTTTGTAACAAAATCTAACAAATCCATGAATTTATATTTGTAGATATTTTGACATTAACGTTCAGAAGTTATCGTAAATTCTGAAATGACCACCAAAAATAAAGCAAAGGTTTATAACTCAAATAAAGAATGCCATCTTTATTTTTCGCTCTTTTAAAACCTCAACTGTCATCGAATTCAATCGGAAGTCCCTCCCCCCCCCCTTCTTCCTTCTGGTATATTCTCCATTCTTTTCAATTTCATCTATTTAACAAAAAAAAAGCGAAAAGATTTTCTTTTGTTCTCTATTCGTATCGGTTTTATATCTTTCTTTTTCTATTAAGAAGCATTCAATGAAATTTAAGCCAAAATAATGAAAAAATAGTTGCTTTTATCTTGATCCTGTCTGGAGCCCTGCCCATCGGCATCTCTCCCTGTCGGATGCACACGACTGTTAAGAGCCTGCCTGCTCTCTCTTTTCATTTCTTTTATATATTATATTATAATAAAAAAAATGAAAAGGCTCGTCTTCAAATAAAAAAATACTTAAGCCAAAATTCGTGACAATTCTTCGATTGTGAAGTTCACAAGACTTCCTCCATTAAAATTTTGTATTTTTAACGATAATTTGTGAAGTGGTTGTTGTATTTCAACAATAAATGAGGGAGCAGGCAGTCAGGTAATAAGCCTCTGTGAAATGAAACCCAAGAGTAGTGGAGAGAGTTTCGGCTTTAATTAAATAACGCCATCCTCAGGCCATTTAAGCCATGGCTGCCTGCTCCAACACCTATTTTGAATTTATTTAGAAAAATCCCTTCTAAAATTATTTGTTTTTTTTTTTTTTTTAATTTTGATTTTGAAGAAAAAAAACAAAAAAGTACATCGTAATTTTTTGACTGAATTTGTTTAAAAGCTTCGTCTCACGTCCCATAGGGGTACCGCGCTATGGAATTGTTCTAAATTATATTGGCTAAAGGGGTCTAAAGGGCCTCAGGTAGCGATTAAAGATCTTAAACAGAAAAAAAATCAATGCATTAATAAAATGAAATTTGAAGGTTAGAAAAAAAGTGCAGAATATTAGTTTTATTTATTTAATCTCAAATAAATTTTTCTTAAAATATAAAAAAATATCTCATCACAATAGCACCCAGGCAACTCTACAAGGAGAGGGAGTTGCTGTGACATCCCGCCCTGTGGAAGGGACGTAAAAAAGATTCCCTCTCAGTGATGCATTCTTCGAAAGGAGTAGGCTACACGCCGGTGCTGAGGGAGTCCCTCCTCAACTAGGACATCCTCCATAGCATAGAAGAGGTTGGATAAAAGGAACCGGTTGGAACCAGAAATAAGGATTAGTTCACTAGCTAGAGACGAAAGCAGGAGGAGGAGTTAGAGATAGGAAATGATGTAACTTCACGGGGTGCCGGTAGATGGTTACGGTCAGAGGCCAGTTGGGTTTGAGGTGTGTGTCTTCGTGCACGAAAGCACCTCGGGGAAATAAACGGGGATCCCGATAGGAATTTCAAATAATAAAAAGAATAACTCTTTGAAACTGATTACCTAGTGTTTTAATTGATTTTATTTTCATAAATAAAATTTTCGATTTTTAGGGAAAATAGTTTAAAATTTCTCTAGTTTCTTTATAAAATAAATATTTTTGTATTTTTAATTTTTGCTTGTTCTGATTGAGTTAGAAATCTCAATGAATGTTCCAAAGGTCAGTTCTATTTAAACAAATAAAATATATTTAAATTTGAGATACTGTAATTCCGAAACTTTAGCCTTCATTCAAGAATTTCCTAGATCTCTTCTCTCTTTCTCTCTCGTTATAATTAATAGAATTGTTTTTTTTTTTTAATTTTTAAAAATTTGCTTCATTCATCATAAGAATACATTCATATAATTTTTTTTTTTGTTCTGGAAGAAGGAAAGAGGAGGTCTACATTTAAATATTCAATTTGTGGTCGGTTGTCGACGCCGTTTTTTTTTTTTCCCCAGCCACGAATAATATAATACATACATTTGTGTGTGTGTGTGTGTGTGTGTGGGGTGGTGTTTTTGTGAGAGGAAAAATGAGGGTCCTTGTTCACACTCCCTGCTCGCGCACACACTCTCGTTTTGAAGGATCCGGAAGTCGGCAGACGACAACGAGGAAGGTTTCAGGAGGAGTCCCAATAAATGACTCCCATTTATCAAACTCTCCCGTTCCACTCTTTTCCACCACCACCATCACTTACACCCCCCCCCGCCACCCCAACTCTTTCCATATACACATACACACAGTGACAAAATTACTCAATATTTGTATCTCTATTTCATTTAAATTTCTCTCCTCTTTTATGGCCAATAAATCTTGCGCTCGCTGTTTCCATGTTAAGAATCCCCCTTCTCTTTCTTTGGTGTTTTGTCACACCTCTTTTGTCTATTTGAATAATTATTCAATCATAATATAATAATGTTTAATTTGAAATAATAATAATAAGAGTGAATTGTTTATGATAATGTTTAAAAAAAAAATTTCTTTTTCCTTTCAACTAATTACCCAAAAGTTGTTCAATTATCAACAAGTTAAAAAAAATTTCTCATTTTAGTCAAGGATTTTTCTACAGTGATTTTCACGGGAAAAACGTTTTGAGGGTATTAATTGTAGATAAAATTAAATTTAGACTGTTAACCGTTGAAACATGATTTAATGAGGTTTTATTTAGCGTATGGGCTACATGGAAACAAATAAAAACCATAATTCGGCATATACAGTATATTAAATTTCAACTTTCCTATTTTTTCGTCACGGCTTGTGACTTCATAACTTGTAGCGTCACGGCCTTTGACGGTTTGTAACTCGACATGCTGATAGAGGAACGAAAAAATTTGAGGCGATCAAATAAAAGTTCCACTTTAAAAAAAAAGTAAAGTTAGCTGGCCTCTTCGTGGTGCACCCTGGAAAACTAAATAAACACTGGCGACCAGATCATATCCTTGCGATTCCCCTGACATTAAACACATGGATACTTAATGAGGTTATATGATGAAATAATAAAATACTTCTTTTCGGGCCAACATGGGCGTAACTAGGGGGTGCCGGAGGGGCTGCCCCCCCCCCCAGAAAGCTCCCCGCCCCAAGAAAAATTGAGAAAATATTGGGCTCTCCAGGCCCCCCGGAGGATAGCTGGTCCCAAGACATGAAATTAATTAAATATCTTTTGACCAAAATTGAGTACCTAATTGTAAGTAAATTTTAAGAAAAAAAAAAGCAAACGTACCCCCCCACCCACTCTGGAGTATTCTCTTTCTATATTATTTTAAATAGGCTAGAAAAGAATTATTTATTTTCTTTTTAAATAATATTCATATTAAATTAAAGAAAAGGCGTGAGGAATTTCGTTCCTGGCGGGGGTCCTTCGTCCCCACACGTTTGCTTTTTATTTTTGACGAATTGCTTTACACAAACGTCTGAATACTCCCAAATGATACTTATTGTTGTCAAGCATTCAGGAAAACTGTGAGCATTTAGAATTTAAATAAAAATTATACTTCCTTTTTAATTTAATACAACAAAACAAAATATAAGTTTTGTTAACACGTTTCATTTATCTCTCTCTCTCTCTTTCTATCTACTCGATTAATACTTAAGAAAAAGGACAAACACAAATTTTTTATGTCTTTTCTATAAAATAATTTTTCATATAGTATTTTATAGTTGCTTGGTTTATTATTTTCTTAAGTACTCATCAATGAACCATCTGTTGGCCACATCAGACTTTTTTTATGGAAGAAATTGACGAAGTAAAAAAAAAAAAAAAATCAAGCAGTTTATTTATTTATTTTTATATACTATAATATTTAAGAATTTAATGTCAAAGATATATAAAGTAAATCAACAGGGTTAATAAAATAGTTTAATACTTATAGGGGGCGGTGGGGAGAGGGGATTATTAAATTGAATTCTTATTTTATCATTCGCTTGAGTAATAAATCAAATCTATTCGATTTGTAAATGAATTTCAAATTGAATTCTTCTTTCTTATATGATGCTTAAATTAAGCATTTAAAAAGAAGAAGAATATTTAATTAAAAACTTAAAAACTTTTTTTTTATCATACAAAAGGGTACTGAATATTAGGGTCCGACCGAAACAAGATTTTCAGCCGAAACCCAAACCGAAACCGAATATTCGGCCTCAACCTTAGTTTCGGCCGAAACCGTAACCGAAACCGAAACTTGTGTTTCCTATAAAATTTTTTTTTCATTTTACCTTTTTTTTTTTTTAATTTTTTTCCCTCCCGTGAAAATCATTTTACCTTTTTTTTTAGGGAGACTAAATTTTTTCTCCCTCAAGTGCAAATCATTTGACCTTTTTTTTTTTTTGCATGCGAGTCTCATCCCATTTTTTCAGACTCTGGTTTCGGCCGGCCGAAAGGTTCGGCCACTTTTTGGCCGAAACCGAAACTACGGCCGAAACCATGATTTTTGGCCGAAACCGTAACCGAAACCGAATATTCGGTCGGTTCCTACTTGATATATTAGATTTAATTTCTTGAATATTTTAAAGTGGAACTTTTATTTGATCCTCTCAAATTTTTTTCGTTCTTCTATCAGCATGTCGCGTTACAAGCCATGACGTCAAAGGTCGTGACGTTCTAATCCATGACGTCACAAGCCGTGACGACAAAAATACGAAAGTTGAAATTTAATATATATGACGAATTATAAAAAAATAATTGTGAGATTTAACTATTCAATTTTTAAATTGATAAAATATAATTTTTAAAATAATATAAAATGATTCAAATCTTCAATTGCTAAATAAATATTGTTCTCAGTTTTTAACATGCCTCCATTGATTTCCCACTTTCGATTTATTAAGTTAAGATTAAAAACGCGATTTTAATACCCTTAATTGAATAATTTCCTGAAAATTTTCAGTTAAACGCCTACGACCCGAAAAAAAAGTTTCATTTGCATTGTGGTTTCATAAAACCACACAATGATTATTCTACAGTATAATGTATTTATATGTATATATTTGATATTGTAGCTTTTGTACTTGAATACTCCTCTAAATACTGTATAATCTCTGGCCCACGAGAAACTCCTCTGGATCCCCTCTTGGGTGTATCGGACAAAAGATTCATTCATTCCTCCTAAAGCCCCTTAAAAGAGCTTCCTGTTTTTTTAGAGTAGGTGAACAAACATCACCCTTTGAACTTCTTATTGCAGCATCATTAGAAATCACAAATTATTTATCCTACGTTCAATCCTTTCTTAATATAAAGAATTTTTGGATGGTGGGTGGGCTAAGGCTTCTTCACCCCTTTGGCTAGCCAAGAGTCTATAAAGGCAATGAAGCAAAACATTTACGAGACGTGAAGGAACGTTTTAATGAGAGAGGAGAGAACGCAAAGGCTATAAACCGATAAAAAGACTATAAATTAATTAAAATGCCTATCGTGCGTAAATTCTTTTGTTTATGGTTTTATTGCTGATGAGAGGATGAATGGAAGAACGAGAGAGGGTGAAGAGGGGATGGGGAGGGGGAGGGAATTAATTTATAATAGACAGCGTTTTTGTTGCAGAAAAAACAATTTGCATTGATTTATTTGAATAAAATTTTATAATAGAACATATGTTTTTAAAATTTGTCCTTTTTTTGTACAAAACAAAAAGCATATGGTTTCTTGTACATATTTAGGGTGGGAGACATAAAAGAATTTTAATAAATTCAAAATAAATTGTGTTCTTATAGCACATGACCCCCCCCTTCCAGCCATGGTCCCCCCCCAGCGAGGATGGCTGGTCCCATGCCCCCAGCCAAATTCTCTAGTTACGCCCATGGGGTTGCCTAACTTAAATATAGAATTTCAACTTACTAGCTCTTTTCGATCTTGAGATATTTATATAACTTATTATTATATTTATACACATACAGTATATTTATACACAGACAGACCATGTTGCGAAAACGTCTTTTTTGAGAGGAAAATGGAAGAATAGCAGCTAAAATTAACCCACTAGGCTGACGTTTCGGTCCTGGTCAAGAGAGGATGGTCTTGACCAGGACCGAAACGTCAGCCTAGTGGAGTTAATAAATGAAATAATTTTAGCTGCTATTCTTTCATTTACCTATTAACGATTATCCAGCTATAAAATCCACATTTGTAACCTCTTTTTTAGATTCACGGGACCTCAAAACGTGTATATTCATCAAAATCTCGACATTGAAGTTTTGACATGAATCCAATACTTTCTCTCTCTATATATTAACATATATAGAGGTAAGAGAAAGTAAAAAAAAGTTTCAGTTCGGCTGAAAAAGATTTTCGATCGGACCCTAGTTTTTTCCTTCCTTGCCGGAAAATTAGCGTAATAGAGGTGCTTCGGTTTATAATTCTCTCTGAGGATAACACATTTTGTGTCGAAATACGTATCAAGTGTTTAAATTAATAAATAAACTATTGAAACAAAAAACCTTGTGTTGTCTTAATTGGATTTAATTCTCTGATTAAATCATAATGTTTCAACTAGAGCCAACGGTTACCAATTTAAAATTAATTAAAGAGAAAGTAGAACCCAATGTTCATTAAATGTATTTGCTAAGATCGTGCCAGCTATAATAATCCGAAAACTTGCTTTGAGTTGTGTTTGAGGAGGGACTTCCTCAGTACCCACTCATTTCGAAGAATGCCCCCCCCCCCCCCCCCCCCCCCCATTTAGGGCATATTTGAGGGTATGTTTACATTAAATAAATATTTTAATTTAATGAAAAAATCCTGCACAACCAGGATGCGAAAACCGATCACATGTGCGAAAGGCCTACATCCTAGCCCGCTAGAAAGGCGAACAAACAAGCTAGATGGCTAGGGAAGCAGCAGAAAATTAATAAAAATAAATCACGACAAGTGTTTATTATAGCTATACAACTCTACAAAGTGCCCGAGGTCCTGGATTCGCTTCAGGCGAGAAAAAATGATTTCAAATGAATTGGCTACCAATCATTTGATAAAAAGGGATGAGGTCTAAATGGCCTTAAATGGAGAAAAGATCTTGAACAAAGAAAATTTAATAGGCCAGGTTGGATGAAATTATGAATCATGTAGAGTGTTAGAAAAGAGAAGCGCTCTTCATTCCATACCACATAAAATTCACGAAAATTAATATCCATTCATTATGCATGACGTAATATTAAATAATAATAAATTTTAAAACATTTTAATTAAAAAAAATAAAAAAAAATTTTTTTTTAAAAGAATCATATAAAACTTTTTAATTTATTCTTCATAAAGGCTAAAATGATAAAAGATGGCGGATGACATAGAATGTTGTTAATATTGGCAATTTTCATTTAATATATATAAAATATCTCCCCCCTTCATTTCATTTCGGACCCCGCCAGTTCAAAATGAAATACGAGGCCAGATAGATATATAGGCAATTTTATACTCTTGGTTATAAAGTCAAGTTTAAAAAATAAGAGACTCTTTGGAAGAATGATGTTGTTATAAAATAAAATAAAAAGTCACTAAGATTTATTTTTACTACACAATCTGCGTTTATTGGCTCCGGCAGACAACAAATATCGCCTCCTATAATTAAATTTATTATAAATTTGCATAACATTTTCTATTGTGAAGCATTTATCATCTTTTGAAATTTGAAATGGCGAATTGTCAAAAGTAATTTAAACATCAATAATCTTCATTTATTTAAAAAAGGCTAATTCATTTGTTTCACAAATTCATTTGTTTATATTTACATCTTTTTTTAATGATACTTGTATGATTTTGTTTTAAATTAACGAAAAATGCCTTTTTTTTGTTGATTATTTCAAAAACTATTCAGTTTTTCAAAAAAAAAATGTCAAAGAATGAAGACTTTTTAAAATAGAGTAATTTATCATAATATGTCAAAAAAATTGAAAATCTCAAAATTTTTGAAAAAAACTTTTAGGTAAAGTACTACTACCAGGTGACGTATTTACTTCAAAAGTTGAAAGAAGTCTAAAATTTTAGTGTGATGAGTATATACCAAATTTAATTGAACTGGCTGCTTTGGTTTTTAAGCAATCGTGTTCACACATACACACAGACAATTTCAAAAGAATATACGAAAAAGTTTTGGGGTAGTCATTCCCGATTT
>JAKCPI010014985.1:0-17808 GCA_023213315.1 Euborellia annulipes | reverse complement strand
AAATGAGTAACTTCTACCTCTTGAACTCCCAAACTCATATCGAAATCACTTCGGGAATGTAATCAGACCAGTGGCGGATCCAGAGGTGTTTTCGGGGGGGGGTCTGGAGTGACTGGTCTCACAGCCCACATTTTTTTCTTAATTTCGGTAATTTAAAGGCGCATTCTGTACTTGTTTGCCAGAATATAAATACAAATAAAATTTTTAAGTATTAATTTTTAAAATTTTACATTAAAAATACATTTTTTTTTTTTCGAAAAAAAGTATTTTTTCAAATCTCAGGGGGTAATTACCCCCCTTTACCACCCCCCTTGTATCCGCCCTTGAATCAAACGGAGCGTGAAAGATAGACAGACGGACATGAATATATTTTTCTTGAAAAGCCTAAAATTAGGGGGTAACTTAGTTATTTTTTTAATTTCCCTTTTATTAAACCCAAATAGCCTATTCCGGTGAGATTTGGGTAAAAAATTCTTTGATTTTCTTGTTGATCACAAATCAATTGGATCTTTTTTAAAATAATATTTATTAAAAAGAGAGAAAAATAAGGAGCTATCTGGTTAGAATTCAAAGGAGCTGCTGGCTGGCTTTTAGCCAACTCTTTTCTAAGTTCATTCAGCCATCAACGCTGCTGTTTTCAACTCTTGTGTTTGTATTTAAAATTCTATTTTGTACAATCTTTGACGTGACGAACAACTTTTTGTTGTTTGCTCTTTTGTGGCCTTTTGATTGTAATTCAAATTGCAGACCGTCTTTTTCACTATCCGAGAAATGTCTTGGCAAAGTGAGTGAGCGATACAGTTAATTATTCGTTAGGAAGGGTCGAGATGCCCTTCCCTTGTGATAACAGCCCAAAATGGGTAAACAGAACATTTGCATCGCTCACCAACTGTGCAATTAATTAGTCTGGCTGGGGAGAGATGCGACTTATAACCATGTGACGACATTAATATTTATTAAGCAACAAACTTAGAGGGCAAATTGAAATTCTTGACATTCTTTTTAAATAATTCTCTCTTAAATAATACAATAAAAAGTTTACATTATGCAAAGTTTTTTTTTTTTTTTTTTTTTGTTTCTCATTATTACTTTCTGGTATATATGTCAAAAATTCAATGTCGAGATTTTGATGGATATACACGTTTTGAGGTCCCCTGAATCCAAAAAAGTGGTTTTCGCGACATGGTCTGTCTGTGTTCAATTTAAAGCAAGAAGGATTTGAGCTAGAATGTTGAAATTTTATTTTTAAGTTAGGCACGGACATAGGGCGTGAAAGAAAGCTTTTGAACAAAATCGGTCAAAGAGTACTAGTATTTTACTGATGCACTTTTTCAGTTTTTTTTGATTTTCTCAAAATTTGCTACAACGATTTTGATTAAAATTCAAAAATCAATTATTTTTTAGATGCTCTTTAAAATGTATATTCTCATTTTGCCATTGAAATCTTCTGAAGAACACTTTACTCTTGTTCTTCATAGAAAAGATAGGAGAAATGGTTGCCATGGCAAAAAAAATATAAATATTTTCCCATTCAATGTCGAACTTTCGCCACTCAGCATTTTCGGTAATTATTTTTAATGCTAGATGTGATAAAAAGGTGATTGTTTCGTCTATTGGAGCCTATTTTAGGATTGGGAGTGCGGTGGGAGTGCGCAATTAACGTTGGTAAGCTACTTGAGTCATCTGCAGCTGTGCAGACTCCAAGTTAGTAGCCAAGACTTAAGTCCTCTTGAATGAAGAGGGGCGTCAAAGCTCCCCGGGAGACGAGATGAGAGCTAGCTGATGGGGAGGGGGGTATTGTCCCTCGGGATACCATCACCTCATCCCCAAGGACCTTTTCGCTATTCCGATCCAAATTATCTGTTTATAGAGGCGGTCCAATTTTCATTGTCCAGATCAGCGTTTTTTTTTCTCCACATAAGCATAGATATTATTTCACCAGCTGACCTTAATAGCTTTTCTCTAAGCAGAAATGGAATCACAAAAGTAAAGGAGAATTTACATGTAGAGAAAGAGAGGGGATTTAATTTTATATACCCGCCTTCGGCGGATCGTGCACTTGGCAAGACGGACTTCCCCCACCCCTCCTCTCCTCCTTTTCGACCCCTACGATATTGTCCTTTAATTATTTAAATTGTTAAATTTTATTTTATTTATTTGTAATTATGAAGTTTTTTAAAATTTTTCATTTCTAGACCTAAAAGGAGTTTTTCCAAAAGTATATCGTAGCCCTCGGGGCTTGGTGTAGAGGTTAGCGTGCTAACCTCGTATACCAAACGTCGCGGGTTCGGACCCCAGGCAGTCCGATGATTTTATTTAAGCCAATCGGATACCAAATGGCTTAAATAAGAATGCATGGACCCCCCGGGACCGGAAAAATAAGCTTTTAATCTAAATCGGCCAAAGAGTACTAGTACTTTACTGATGTACTTTTTCAGTTTTTTTCGATTTTCTCAAAATTCGCTACAAGATGCTCTTTAAAATGTATATTCTCATTTTGCCATTGAAATCTTCTGAAGACCACTTTACTCCTGTACTTCATAGAAAAGATAGAAGAAATGGTTGCCATGGTAACAAAATATAAATATTTATATTCATACTTATAAATTTTACATCTTGAATTCTAATATATTGGCGGAAACTAAATATATGTCGATACAAAAAATCTAGTGTGACAAGTACAGAACACAACTTTCGATTACCGAAGGTAAGAGAAAGTTGTAAATCTAAATTTATAAAATTTCAAATTATCCATATTATATAAATCCGCCTTTGGGATCTTGGAATGTTTACTCGAAATGTTTTCTTTCTCAAAGACACACTTCAAAGTGAATCCGACATCATCTATCAAAACATCTTGAAGCTAATTCAAGTGAATTAATTAGCTCGTCTAATTTCTCTTTCTGGATTATTACTTTTCACTATGACTATTTCTATTTTTATTTCTCTCTCACTTCCTTTCTCTCTCTTCCACTCTCTACAAAGAAAGATTGTTTTTTTGAAGTTTAATAAATTAATAAGCATGTCCTCGTCGCTTTCTTTTGTGATGAAGTCCTAATTTGCAAATTCATTAAATTATTTGCCTTCAGATATATTGATTTAATTAAAATTAGACAGTATAAACGTCCTAAAAGCCTCAGATGATCGTCTTTTCAGATTAATATTCAGCCAAATAAAACTTAGCTTTTCATTTAAGCCCTCTACACTCAAATGGACCAAAATATTTGCATTAAGTAGGAATGTTATAATTTCTTATTGCTTTGCTTTTGCCTTCTTGGTGTGTGATGAGGACCGTGGGCAAACTTTGTATCCATTTTGTATGATTTTTAAATTTTTAATTTTATTTAAAAAAAAATTTAGATTCTATTATGACTTACGATGTACTATCCGAACAACCTTAAATAAAGAACAAAAAAAATACAAATTCTACATTTATTAAACAAAATACGTATCTATATAAATCTATAAATTTTATTCTTAATAGCCAAAGGAATAAAGTCATGAAGATCTCTTAAGATGTTTCGGATATTTCGAGGATAAAAGGGATCTAGAGTGGATTTACTCTCTACAGTTAGGGAGAGGGTACTCGGGTATTGACATATAAATTACATAGCAAAAAAAAAAAAAAAAAGAAAAAAAAACGTTCTTGAAAATCGGAAAGGAATTTCTCATCCTTTTAAAAAGAAATAGATATATATAATAATAAGTTCCCTCATCATTGTAATAAAATTGTCTGTATGTCTGTCTGTCATCAGGACCAATTGGATGTTAGTGAAAAAAAAAAAGCAAAGTCTGGTGCTACTATATAGGAGATAGAATCCCCGAGGGAAAGGCCAAGAGAGAGGGGCAATTGCATTGACCTAAAAACTTTTGGTTTCGATTCGATTGTCCGACAAAGAAATATTGACAACCCCCCTCCCCCCCCGCCGCCCAAAGCTGTCTCTTAAGAAAAAGAAGAAGAAAAAGAACTGGATAAATATTTCATAACAACAACATGGAGATAAACGAGCTGAATCTAAGTCAATTTATCAAATTATATCGGTTTGGGAATACGGGGAGGGGGAGGCAGCGGATCATTTACATAGTTCCACTATAAATCAACTCAAAAATAAATATATAAATTCGTGATAACAAATTTAAATCAGCTGTTAACGTGTACGTTTGAAATCTATGCAGAGAAGAAAAGAATAAAAATAAACAAACGTCATGGGGGGGGGAGGGGGCGGTGTCAATCAATATGAACACAAAAATATGGTATTTTTAGCATAATAATAATTATTTCCAGTTAGTTTAAGTGAAGATTGATTGTTTTATTTTTCTCTTTAATAAAAATATACAAAAACAAAAAATGAGAAAAGAAAAAGATTAAACAAAAAAAAATAGACAACCAAATTTGGAAAAATTATCACTCTTTTTTAGCCACTAGCCGCAGGGGGGTTCGGCTCTTGCTCCCTTGCTCGGGCCCTCTTCTTTTGTTAATAAGTAACTTCTCTAACACGGTTTTTTACTTTCTCTTACCTATATCAGGGGCGTATATAAGGGGGGGGGGGGGGGTGGGAGGGGCCTCCCTACCCGAAATTTTCCAAACATATACATATATAGGAATATACAGACAGACATCAGCGGGACTTGCCCCCCCCTCCCCCGAAAAGTTTGATTGGCCATGCATCGTGAAAAAATATAGTTCCGCAAAAAATTTTTCTCCACAAGGTGGAAAACTTAGGTTCGGCAATAGAAAAAATGTTCCGCAAAAAAATTCCGTGTGAAAAAATTTAGTTTCTTTAAAAAAAAAAATTTCCACAGAAAAAATTTTGAGTTCAGGCACCCCCCCCCCGAAAAAAAATATTTATTAACGTCCCTGATCTATATATGTAATATATAAAGAGAAAATAATGGTTTCATGTCAAAAATTCGATGTCGAGATTTTGATGGATATACACGTTTTGAGGTCCCCTGGATCCAAAAAAGTGGTTTTCGCGACATGGTCTGTCTGTGTATATATGTAACGATTTTAAGTATGAAGTAAATGAGCTACGACGACGAAATTTTATATTTACTTTAGGTACCCTCACGAACAATAAATATAAGCTTTTGAACAAAATCTGAAAAAAAGTACTAGAACTTTAGTAAAGTATTTTTACAGTATTTTTTTTTTTTCGATTTTCTCAAAATTGACCCAAACGATTTTGGTTAAAATTTATAAATCAACTACTTTTTAGATGCTCTTTAAAAAGTATACCAGTAAAATTTTTCGTGAAAATTGTTTGAAGTACAGTGAGGGACAATATTAAGTCCCACCCATGCGTTTTCTACTTGCGATTATTTCATTATTTTTAAAGAAATATTATATATTTTTTAATGGAAACTTTCATGGATCAAACCTAGAAAATTTTCAATAAAGATTTTCAATTTCTTTTATAAAAACAATGAAATAATCACAAGTAGAAAACGCTTGGGTGGGACATAATATTGTCCCTCACTGTACACTTATGTACTTTTTCAGATTTTTCAAATTCATTTTCCGGTACTTCGTTCCATAGAAACAATGTTAATTTCCTATAGGGATTTGTATGTTAATTTCGATTCAAAAGGGGGTCGTCCCTTTGGAACTTTTTTCACATTTAAAAAAATTATTTCCAATTCTTATGAAATTTTGTATTTATTTAGGATTCTCTATTGAGTATAAAATATCCAAATATGAGATTAAAATTTTGAAAAATAACCATAGTTTATTCCAAGCAGTCAATATTTAAAATACAAGATGCTATAAGAAATTAAATATATCTCGACACCAAAAATCTGCTGTGCGTTAATTCACACCAGATTTTTAAATATTCCTGGCCTCTTTTCTCTTTATTATTAGAGACAAACCAAAATTTTTCAATATCTTCAAAACAATTTATCCTATAATATTTTTTTTATTAATATTTATAGATTCTAATTCAATTGCTCGGGGGCATTTTTTTTTTTTTTGGTTCTCGGTTGGTCAATTTCATTCAAATGGAATTTTGTTCCAAATTCTCTTAGAATGGAATTATTCCGGACCTTGGAAACATCACGACCCAATCAGTGGCACGGATTGAATTTGCCAATCTCTAATCTGACATTGATTTTCTTAGAGCCCTTTCCGTCCGCTCTCGCTATAACACAATTTACATAGTCAACAAAAATTTCCAAAAAAAAAAAAACAAAAAAAAAAAAATTTAATTAAAAATTCATTTTCAATGCAAATTATAAGGAATTTATTAATAAAAAAAAATTTGATAACGGAGATAACTATAAAATAAAAAATCTGGTGTGACTGGTCGCACAACACACAACTTTCTCTTACCGAAGGTATGGTTGGTATGGCTGTCACACCAGATTTTTTTGTGTCGAGATATATTTAGTTTCCGCCGATAAATTAGAACTCAAGATGTAAAATTTATAAACAAGGCAAAATATTTATATTTTGTCTACCTGTACTAAGTTCTGCGCTCAAGAACTAAAAAAGCATCATCGACTTGACGAATAGATTTAATCATAGGAGGCAGAGGACTATAATCCCAAACAAACAGTTCCTCAAATCAAATCCAGATTCTACCAAAGAATTCAAACCAACATTCTTCTTGGCTTTTGAATTTTCCTCATATGATCAATCCTACTATAATAATTTGCTCTTGAAGTCTACTTGATAACTCCTCCAACTTCTATTATCCTCAGTTTTGCTCTTTACTTCTACAACCAAACCAAACTACAAGTTCTCGGGGTTCAGGAACACCCAAAAATATAATTAAAGGCGCCTCTAATTGACCTTTGCCACTACCGGCCTTAGTATTCGTTATCCAGTACATACTCTATACATGTTTGTAAAAATACATGTAGCCTACAGCATAAATAAATCAAAATTATTATTTTGCAAAATAAAAATAGATATAAAAATATAGTCAAATTTTTAAATTTATAAATAGGCATTGATGGTGGTTAGGATGAGATGTTGGGAGAAGGAAAGTTTTTTGAACAGCCTTTTATTATAGGGCAGAAATATTTGCAAAAATATAAAAGAAAAAAAAAATCTGGTGTGACTGGCGCACAGCACAAAACTTTCTCTTACCTTCGGTAATCGAAAGTTGTGTTCTGTGCTTGTCACACCAGATTTTTTGTGTCGACATATATTTAGTTCCCGACAGTACGGAACATTTGAATTCAGATGTAAAATTTATAAGTGTGGGAAAATATTTATTTATATTTTGTTACCATGGCAACAATTTTTCCTATCTTCCCTATGAAATACAAGAGTAAAGTGGTCTTCAGAAGATTTCAATTGCAAAATGAGAATATACATTTTAAAGAGCATCTAAAAAATAATTGATTTTTGAATTTAAAAAAAAATCGTTGGAGCAAATTTTGAGAAAATCGAAAAAAACTGAAAAAGTACATCAGTAAAGTACTAGTACTCTTTGGCCGATTTTGATTAAAAGCTTATTTTTCCGGTCCCGGGGGGTGTTTAACTTAAATATAAAATTTCAACCTTGTAGCTCAATTCCTTCATGCTTAAAATTGAACACACACACACACACACACCCACAGACAGACCATGTCGCGAAAACCACTTTTTTGGATTCAGGGGACCTCAAAACGTGAAGATCCATCAAAATCTCGACATCGAATTTTTGACATGAATCCAATACTTTCTCTCTATATATATATTACATATATACATAGGTAAGAGAAAGTAATACTTCACACTGTTTTTATCCCAGAATCTATGGAAGTTTAAATTTAGATGATGATCAAACAATCAACTCACCCAGGTAGACTCGCAGAGGCTCTCAATTCCAACTCGAAGCTCAATCTTTCGAAGTTAGGCACAAAACAAGGAAGAACTCGAAGGCCTAAAAAAGGAAAAAAAAAAAGAAATTTTTTTAATATTTCTACCAAAATAATTTTATATTAAAATAAAATATAAAATAAAGCCGATGTGTATTCATTGCCATTATTTGCACAAAAGGCAGTAAAAGAAAATTGGCCCGCCGATTGGTCTGTGTGAACATTTTTGACCATGAAGAAAATGGAGGTTGAAATTTTAATATTAATTTTTAAAATTTTATATTAAAATTAATTACTTTACCCCCTCCCCTCCTCCTTTGTATCCGCCATTGGTATGAGTAGAAGTTGCTTATGAGATGCTTTTTTCAACTTTTATGCTTATTTAACAACTTTTTATGCTTTTTTAAGCACTTTTTTCCATATTTTCATGCTTTTTTTGCCCGGTCTTTACAAATAACTAATAGTTTATCGATAATTTTGAGGGCATAATACATTAACTATAGACTAATATGTTTTATGATTAATTAATATTGTATATTTTTCTCTTTTACAGGTAAGTCTTGTGATATGATTGTTATTGAAGATGACGCATCTGTGAGTATATTATTATTTCAACTTAAATTGAATAAACTTAAAAAAAATATTAACGCTCTATAGGAGGCAAGTTTGTTCGCATGTTTTTGCCGATAAGATGGCGTTGGTGGTCTTAAATATTTAGCTAAAAAGCCCAACTAAAATACCGGGGGGGGGGGGGGGGTACGCTTGTAGCGCAGCACTTGTAGCCAGGGCCGGATCTAGGGGGGGGGTAGTGGGTGCACGTGCCCCGGGCGGCAGATATCAGGGGGCGGCAAATTTTGCGTCTCTAAAAAAAAGGTAAAATATTTTTTCGGACGGGAAAATTTGGTTCCGCGAAAAAAAAAAAAAATTTTCGGAGAAAATTTTTGAGATCAGGGAAAATTTTAAGGAGGGGGGCGGCAAATTAAATTTTGCCCCCCAAAAAAATCTCCTAGTTCCGGCCCTGCTTGTAGCTAGTCATAATAATAATAATAATTTTTAAATCAATTAAATTGAGTACATGTGTCTATATAAATATTTATTTCGGATATTCGGGATTAAAAAAATCCAATTAATTAAAGGGTGAAAGCCGTTAACATTATGGAGTATATTCACGGGGGATGCCCAAAGGCAAAGAAATATCAATATATAAAAAAAAATATGAAAACGCTAAAATTAAATGATATTTTTTAATAAGGATTTCCTTTTTCAACAAAAAAAAAAAAAAATATTGCAAATTTTTTAACATTATTTTTTTTTATAGAAAAAATAAAAACAGAGTATGTACTTTTGATTTGATTTTTAATTAATTAATTTCATGATCAGTAGTAGCCTCGGGTTCACCCCTTTGTGCGTGATAATAAGGAAATTGTAAATATTACAATAATTATATGTTCAGAAAAAAAAAAATAAATAAAATTAAGATGAATGATTAAAAAAGTATTAGATGACGTAATAATAGATTTGCTCATTTTTTTTTTTTTAATTTAGTTAACTTTATCTTTCTAACATGAATAAATAAAAAACGCCATTAGTCACTGAGATGTTTTCATTTAAAAGACATTAAGATTTTAAAAATAAATAAAAACTCATTTATATACGTGTGTACATTTACTTAATCGATCATTTTGTTCGGCTCTGTTTGATTAATAAAAAAAATCTGGTGTGACTGGTCGCACAGCACACAACTTTCTTTTACCTTTGGTACAGGGGCGTGTATAGAAATTTTTTCGGTGAGGGGGGGGGACCTGAACTCAAAAATTTTTCTGCGGAAAATTTTTTTTTAAGAAACTAAATTTTTCCGCCCCGCCCTGCGAAAATTTTGTTTTCCAAAGTTTTCCACCCTGCGAAAAAGTTTTTTTCCCGCCCATGGAAATCATTTTACCTTCTTTTTTTTTAGAGACACGGTTTTTAAAGACACGGTATTTTTCCCGCTCCTCTTTTGCGGGACCAAAGTTTTCCACCCTGCGGAAAAGTTTTTTTCGCGACCGTGAAAATCATTTTACCTTCTTTTTTTTTAGAGACACGGACATTTTGCCGCCCCGCGGAACGTTTGCCTCCTTTGCGGAACCAAAGTTTTACACCCTGCGGAAGAATTTTTTTCCCGCCTGTGGAAATCATTTTTCCTTTTTTTTTAGAAACACGGAAATTTTGCTGCCCTGCGGAACATTTTCCCTTTTGCGGAACCAAAGTTTTATACCCTGTGGAAAAAAAATTTTTTACAGGGCTATATTTTATCGCACTGTGGGGCCAATCAAACATTCGGGGGTGGGAAGACCCGCTAATGTCTGTATATTCCTATACATGCATAGGCGCCGGAACTGGGGGAAAGGGTACATTGCCCCCCCCCCTGGCATCCTACGGGGGGGGGGGCAGAGGGGGCAAAATTTCTTTTTTATTAATTATTAAATGCTTTTTATTATTAAATGCTTTTATTTAACTTACTCTTTCAAGGTCACCAACTTTATGGCTTTGTTAAGGACACTTCCCGATGAGCTAGAGGTGTGAAATTTTATATTTAAGAGTCATTTTTGATGACGCAAATTGTGAGTTTGGTTTTACCAAAATGGACCAAACTAATGTGGTACTTTATTTGAAACCCTTCGTGAATTAATGTAATTTCAAATAACTTCCCGATGGGCTAGAGGTGTGAAATGTAATACTTAAGAGTCATTTTTGATGACGCCACTATATGGTGGTTTTGATCAAAATAGACCAAACTAATGTGGTACTTTATTTGAAACCCTTCGCGAATTAATGTAATTTCAAAAGACTTCCCGATGGGCTAGAGGTGTGAAATGTAATACTTAAGAGTCATTTTTGATGACGCCACTATATGGTGGTTTTGATCAAAATAGACCAAACTAATGTGGTACTTTATTTGAAACCCTTCGCGAATTAATGTAATTTCAAAAGACTTCCCGATGGGCTAGAGGTGTGAAATGTAATACTTAAGAGTCATTTTTGATGACGCCACTATATGGTGGTTTTGATCAAAATAGACCAAACTAATGTGGTACTTTATTTGAAGCCTCACGCAAATAAGGCCCTATTAACTATAGTTTTGAATTTTGATATTTACGAGTCATTTTTTTATGATAATGAATAATTTTTTCAATTGAACCAAATCAATACAGGCCAAACTAATGTGGTACTTTATCATATTGATGATTTTTGATAAGACTAAAAGACTAAAAAGCTTAAAATAAAAATAAAATAAAAAAAAGATTTTTAAAAAAATGCTTTTATTTAAATTGAACTAAAAAGAGAGAAATATGAAAGAAATAATTTAATTGTTCTTGTTAAAATTTTTAATATTTATGACTTAAAATAAAAGCGTGGGGCGCTTCGAAGTGATTCCGAGGCTCGCGCCCCACGCTTTTATTTTAAGTCATAAATATTAAAAAATTTTAACAAGAACAATAAATAAATAAAAAGCGTGGGGCGCTTCGAAGTGATTCCGAGGCTCGCGCCCCACGCTTTTATTTTAAGTCATAAATATTAAAAAATTTTAACAAGAACAATTAAATTATTTCTTTCATATTTCTCTCTTTTTAGTTCAATTTAAATAAAAGCATTTTTTTTTAAATCTTTTTTTTATTTTTATTTCATTTATTTTTAAAAATGATATATTTTTACTTTTGTCCAAAAATGTTTGATAAAATCACTACCAAATTTTTTAAAATTTTAATTTCATTAAAATTGTGATTTTATTTAAAATTTTTAAACTTTTATAGTAGACTTGTTTTTGTTTTATACTATTAGAACATATAAAATTAATTTAATTTTCTAAAAAAAATTTTTTTGTTCCCCCTGATTCAAATTCGTTCCGGCGCCCCTGTATATATGTATCATCTATTGCAATAGTATTGAGAATAAAGCCCGGAAGTTAGGCAGCCCAAATGGCAGCTGGTCTGTCTAAGAAATATCTTTTTCAAAGCAGGCACTTGGGCGATTGGGCCTTTATTACCATAAAAATTTATCTTTTTAATATATTAGTGAACGTGTGCCATTTGGGCTGATTAACTGCCTGGCTTTATTCTCAATACTATTGCAATAGATGGTATATGCATTTGGAAAATTTCGGGGAGGGCCCGGGCCCCCTCGCCCCCCCCCCCCCCTTTATATACGCCCCTTCTTTGGTAAGAAATATAGAATAATGTTTTGAACGTTTTATTTGATTATCTTGAAAAAGTTAGATTTGCTGAATCCCGATTATTGCGAATTTTAAATTTTTTTTATTATAATGATTTTTTTTGGCACCAGCACTGCAGGCTTTTTGTGCCTTATACATAGTTAATTTAACAATGTTCCAATAATAGTAATAAAAAAAATAAGTTAAAGGGCTTCATTCTTCTTTCTTCCTTCCATAATTTTTATTTTCTTCCTTTCTTCATTCTTCTTCCTCTCCTTTCCTCATTCTTCTTTCTTCCTTCCTTCATTTTCTTTCTCTCTTCATTCTTTTCCTTCTTTCCTTCATTTTTCTTCTTTCTTCTTTCTCTTTTACCTTTTCCTTCTTCTCCTTTATTTCTTTTCATATTTCGTTTTCGATATTTAATTCCTTCAGGAACCCAAACAGATTTTCCAATTCACTATTTAATATTACTTTAATCTCATTTGAGAGGTTATATTTTTCTCTAGGCCTTCGATATTTGGGGCACTCAATTAATATATGCTTAACCGTCAAGTTTGTTTGGCAATCACTGCAAAAAGGTCTTTCTTCGTGTGTAAAGAGGTGAGCATGTGTAAGCCTAGTATGCCCTATACGCAATCTAGTTAGAATGACTTTTTCTCTTCGAGTCAATTTCAGACTCTTCCTGTTCTGGAGCTTTGGCATAATTTCTTTAAGGTGACAGTTAACTTGTGTTTCCCACTTCTCGCTCCACACTCGCTTTAACTCTCTCTTGACAACATATTTTAGGTCCTGATAGGGTACATAATTAAAATCAATATTTGGTTTTTCACTCCCTCTTTTAGCCAGTACATCTGCTTCCTCGTTACCTTTAACACCAACGTGACTAGGAGACCACAAAAATTTAACCTCTCCACCTAGCCTCTTAAATTTAAGCAACACATTTTGTATTCTTCGGACTAATGGGTGAGAGTTAAACGGAGATCTAACCGATTGTAGCACACTAACCGAGTCTGAGACAACAATAACTTGTTTATTAGGAATGTTGCTTTGAAGCGCTTTTAAAATGGCTCTTAGCTCAGCGGTATATATACTTGAAAAATTATTTAATTTATATGAACCAACTGTGCCTCGTTGAACAAACCCACAACCTACACCTAATAAGTTCTTAGCGCCATCCGTATATATTACCTCATGAGAGGGGTATTTGCTTAGGATATCAGAGAGTACATTCCTATACACAACAGGAGGGGTGTCACTTTTCGGGAACTTTAGTAGGTCAAATAAGAAGACATTATTCGGATAAGACCAGGGAGCTATTTTTGAAGACTTATTACAACTTATATAACCAATACATTCACCGAGCCCTAACCCATGAAGATTTTCTCTGAAGCGAAAAGACAAAGGTTTAGACGATCTAACCTTTTGACTATATAGATCATCCAGGTAGGTGTCAAATATACTATTATAGGCGGGATTATCCGGTAAGCTTTTTATTTTGAGAACGTAAGATATTGAGAGCAAAGCTCTGCGGAAGGCAAGATCGGGTTCTCCTGATTCAGCAAGGAGACTTTCAATAGGGCTAGTTCTAAATGCACCGGTGCAAATTCGTAGACCATTATTATGGACTGTATCCAACATTTTAAGAACTGATGGCTTCGCGGAACTATACACTTGACAGGCATAGTCCAACTTACTCCTCACTACAGCTTTATAGGTATTAAACAATATTTTCTCGTCAGCACCCCAATTGACACTAGCTAAAATTTTCAATAGATTGAGAGATTGGAGACATTTCGATTTAAGATACTTAATATGGTCAACCCATGTCAACTTTTTGTCGAAAATCACCCCTAGGAATTTATAGGTATTTCGGTAAGGTAATAAAGTGTTTCCTAAATATAATTCAGGATCAGTATGCTGTTTTCTCTTACGGCAAAAATGAACGCAAGCCGTTTTTTCTTCTGAAATCTTAAAACCCGATACTTTAGTCCAGGCCTCTATTTCTCTTATAGCGGCTTGGAGTTTAGTTTTAATTTCTACTAAGTTTTGTGAGGAAAAGTAAATCGCTAAGTCGTCAACAAATAGAGAGATTTCAATTTCAGTATCTATTTCTTTGGCAATGTCATTTATTGCAATTAAAAATAGAGTAGTGGAAATTACTGCACCTTGCGGCACCCCATTATCAAGGGGCTTAATGTCAGACAAAACGCTCCCTACACGAACTTGAAAAGTTCTATCTTTTAAAAAGTTCTGAATGAAAACCGCTAGAGGACCTCCAATATCATTTTCTTTCAAGAATTTCAGTATAATGTATCTCCAAGTCATGTCATAGGCTTTCTTTATGTCAAAAAAGACTGCGACAGTATGCTTATTCTCAAGAAAACTATCACAGATATACTTTTCTAACCTCACCAGTTGATCTAAGCAAGAAAATTGGGTCCTGAACCCACATTGGTATTTTGAGAGCAGTTTATTCTTCTCCAAAAGCCACTTTAGCCTAAGATTAACCATGCGTTCCATTGCCTTGCCTAAACAACTTAAAAGAGAAATAGGTCTAAAGTTAAGAGGATCTTGAGTTTGAGCATTTGGCTTTTTCACTGGCACTACTAGGGCATGTCTCCATTCAAACGGAAAATCGCCTGAACACCAAATTTTATTAAATATTTGCAAAAGGCTTAATTTTGCTGTGGGTCGCAAATTTTTTAGAATAATATTAGGGATCCTATCTTTCCCTGGGGAAGTATTTCTACTCTTTCTGAAAGAATACTCCAGCTCCTGCATACTAAACTCCTTGTTATATTGCTCTCCAAGTTTTTCTCTAACGTTAAATGTAATCATCTGTTTTTCAGCTTCCCTTTTAAAATCTAAAAATTCAGGGGAATAGTTCATACTAGATGAAACTGAAGAAAAATGACTCGCAAGAATATTTGAAATATCTTTTTTATCAGTAAATATATGTCCGTTATAAATTATAAACTCAATACTAGATGATTTCGTTTGACCTATAACAGAATTTAACCTTTTCCAAACAATTTTACTAGGAGTCCGGGGATTAAGAGAATTAAGAAATTCATGCCATGAATTTCTTTTACTCTCATTAATAACTTGACGCGCTTTTGCTTTCAATATTCTAAAAGATTCTAAATTTTCTCTTGTAGGGTATTTTTTGAATTTATTTAAAGCTTTCCGTCGACAGTGGATGGCCTTTTTACATTCAACATTCCACCATGGAACTGGTGGATGATGGGGTTTGCTCCCAGAAGGCTTAAAAACTTTCTGAGCTACTTCTAATAAAGCGATTTTAAAATTGTCTAAAACTTCATTAATCTCATTTTGCACATTAATATCTAATTTTAGAGCATTATTAAAAGAAGTCCAATTTGGATTTTTAATACTGAAATGGTAATTAGAGCTATATGATTTTGTAGGCCTTTTCCCTGAAGAGATAATTAGAGGATAATGATCCGAAGAACAGACATCGTCATGGACAAACCATGAGTATTTTCTCCCTAAAGATGGACTAGCTAAAGTGAGGTCAATGGACGAAAAAGTACCAGGTCCAGAAGAAAAGTGAGTAGCATCTCCATTATTTAAAATTACTAAATTATTTGTCATCAAGATAGATTCCATAATTTTTCCCCTATAATTAGTGAATTTTGATCCCCACAAGTGATTATGCGAGTTAAAGTCACCAAGTAAAAAGTACGGCTTATTAAAAGAACTTATTATGGCATCTAAATGCACTCTATTTATCTCCTCCCTAGGTGGTATATATATGTTGCATATAGTGAAAGCCCCTTGACCGGGGATGACAATATCCACGCACACAGCCTGGACCCCGCCACCACCAAGCAGGTGCTCACTAGAACAAAACTTTTCTTTAACAAAAATGGCTACACCTCCATTCCTTCTTAACCCTGATTGATTATCCTTTCTAAAAATTTTATACCCTTTCAGATTGTAATTTTGATCTGGAGTCAAATAGGTTTCTTGCAAACAAATACACATTGGGTCAAACATTTTAATTAAGTTCTTTAACTCGGCCAAATGAGAAAAAAAGCCATGACAATTCCATTGCAGTATTAAAGCCATTAGCTAACTATAGACGGTCTTAACAAAAATCGGACTCTTTTCTTTCCTACTACTTTTTAGCTTTCCCTTTACCTTCACTACCTCTCATAGTGCTTTTCCTAGTTATTTTTTTTGGAGCAGGCCTGTCATCTTTCACAAATAGTTCACTTAGAGTGCTACTCATACTGATACTCATTTCATTAATTCGATATTCCTGTTCATCCCTCGTCACATTTCCCTCATTTGTATTGCTTGAATTTAGAACTTCACTATTTCGCGTGTCTATCTTCTGGTTAGTAATTAAATTTGGCAGGGATGTGTCAAAAAATTCGTCGTTATCATCTAAACCACTACTCACAGCCTCCATTTTTTCCACATTGGCATTTTTTTCTAATAAATTTTGAACTTGACTCGTTAGTGCAATAATTTGATCATTTAATTTAGTAATTACCTCCCTTAATTCTATACATGATTTACACTGAGTACTTTGGGCTTTCATTGCAAAAGTTGGGATTGGGTTTCCTATTTCATTTAATTTGATCTTCCTAGCTATAAATACTGAGACTTTTTCCCTAACAGAATATTCTATTATTTCTTTTTCCCGTAGAAATACTGGGCATTTTCTCGACCACGATGGATGTATTCCGTCACAATTCCTACATCTAGCGTCCCTTTCACAAATCTCTGTTGGCCCGCAATGATTAACAAGACCGCAATTTCCACAGAAAGCGTCAGCGCTCTTACAGAATTTTGAAAAATGTCCCAGAACCTGGCATTTAAAGCAACGGCTGGGGTTAGGAATATATTTATTTACTCGTAACGAGTAAAACCCCGCTTTAATATTTATAGGGGGTTCAGGCCTGTCAAAAGTGAGAATTAAGGTTGGAGTGTTTTTTATTTCTCCCTCGATTTTGCGAGTAATACGGTGAACTCCAGAAACGTTTTGTGATTTTAACTCATTTAGAATATCATCAGTACTTATATCTATGAGGCCCATGCAAGATACCACTCCCTTACTTGTATTAAATTTAGGATGGGGCTCAACTTTAATGGGAATGTCCTGAGAAAAATTTGTTAGTTTTTGGATTGACTTAGCTTGGCTCTCATTAGAGACTTCAACAAGTATTTTACCCCCTCTTAACTTCTTAATATTTGTAACCTTGCCAATATTATAAGAAATGGTTTTTTGAACCAAGAATGGTGAGACTCTGGAAAGGTCTTTCTCCTCTGAAGCATGCGAAATTAAAAAGAACCTAGGAAACACTTTATTATTCAGCGCTTCATCATCACCATCCCTATTATAAAAATTGAGAGGTGGGAAGTCGGTAGAATTTAAAGAAGTATTATAATTAAAACTTCTAAATCTTTTGCTCTTACCCCCTTCATCAGAGTGGGGAGAAAAATTAACTTCTCTCACTGACATAATACTCCTAATAATTAGGAGAAATACTAATCACCAGCAAATAGGCCCACCTAATTAATTAGTACTCTTGAAGAAAAAAAAAAAATAAACAAAAAAAAAAAAAATAATAGAAGAAAGAAAACAAAAAATCAACTTATCTTGTCTTGGAAAAGTAAAAAGATTTGGTTGATAAATATTAACAACACGTCGAATGCCTCTTAAAATAGCAATTCAAATCCCAATCAGCAATTTCCAGTCAAAAATTAATACAAAAACCAGTAAAATTAGGGAGCGAGGAAAGATTTTTCTGTTTATACGTTCGTTGCTATAAACAAAG
>JAKCPI010014984.1:0-10599 GCA_023213315.1 Euborellia annulipes | reverse complement strand
GTTTAAATAAAGTATTTAACAATCATAGGCTATTTTTTGTTATTGTTACCTGCATAAAACATGAATCCTTATTTATATAAATGAACCTTTAATTATATAAAATCTATATAATTAAGGATTCATGCTTTATGCAGGTAAATAAATAACAAAAAATAGCCTATTATTGTTAAAATACTTTATTTAAACTGATATATACAATTTTGTCTGATAAGAACAACATTAAATGTAAAATAAGTACATTGTAATTAATTAAATATAATTTCAGGCCTGAAGATTGTGGATTACCCCACCGAAACTGCATGCTAGCGCAGTAGCCAGTCTGCAAAATAAAGCGAACAATAATAAAAATTATCTTTTTTTATTATTTTAACCAGACCTCATAATATCTTGGTCGAAAACATTGCAATAAATCTTTCCAGTTCAAATATTCAAATTTTAAATGCACGAATCCATTTAAAACAACACTTTTAGTTTTAAAAACATATTTAATTTTAATATAATTTTAAAGAAGATATACAAAATTATTTTTCTCTTTTTTGCACTTTTATAAATGCGTTGTTTTTAATTTTTTTTTTAATATTATGTTATTTATCTTTTTTTAGTTTTTGTAATAATATATTAATACATATGAGTTATATACAAATAGATATCATGTATAGGATAGAATAAGTCAATTTGTATTTTAAAAGAATAGAAATTTTGATTATAAATTTCACCCCCTTTTTTTTAAATTATTTTGAATAGCACATTTTGTAGTGTAAAGTCTATTTAACACCTGTGTAAATACTCAAATCTCTAAATTAATTATAAATAGGAGAAATTTTGATTATAGAACTTCCCCCCCTCCTTTTTTGATCGGGTGCCATTTTGAAATTAATTGAAATACAAATTGCATTGTCACGGGAGTTACGTAATGATCTGATACAGACTTTTCCCTATTATAAAAATGATTTGATGTTTATTTAAAAAAATTAAGTTTAGAGAAAAGTTATTCAAAGATTTTATTCTCTGAATAGGATTAGGATAATATTGTTACGGCCTTCAGATCGTCCTAATCCCTGTTGCCTGTGTAATGGTATTAATTATTGACTATTATCTGAAATATAATGTTTTTGCACTCTGGGTTTTGATTACGCAAATAAAAGTATAAATTTTAATTATAAAGATCAACCCCCCCCCCCCCCCCCCCCCCCCCCCCCCCCCCCCCCCCCCCCCCCCCCCCCCCCCCCCCCCCCCCCCCCCCCCCCCGCCCCCCCCCCCCCCCCCCCGCCCCCCCCCCCGACCCGGCCCCGGCCCGCGGGGCCCCCCCCCGCCCCCCCCCCCCCCCCCCCCCCCCCCCCGCGCCGGCCCCCGCCCTCCCTCACCCACCCCTAATTTTAATAATATAATTATAAAATTTAAATTATTTTAATATTTAGTTTTCTTTTGTGTTTGTTGAATTTGATAAAATTAATAAAAAAAAAAAATGAAAAAAAACAAAAAAAATATTCAATACATATATTTAAAAAAGTAACATCAAAAATAAAAATTTAAACACCAAAAAGTTTAAGAATCTCCGGAACCCCCTAATACTAACCCGAAACACTCCATACCCCAATACAAAAAAAAAATTTTGTAAAAAAAAACCAACCAGAAGGAGGGCAAACAAACAGAGCCAAACAGACAGACAGACACACAGACAGACAGACAGACCCCCCCCAATTATTATATATAAGATAGAAGATAGATTTTATTTATGGAAAAAATAGCGATCGAGATTTACTTTCAATTTATTTTATAAAATAATATGTGTGTCCTTTTATTAATTCTTTATTTAAATTTCATTAATATAAATTGTTTCGCTTTTCTTTAGATAAAGTAATCTCAATGACCTTTGTTTCAATTTTGAATATTTAAAAAAAAATATAAGATTACACGAATTGTTGGAATTCCTCAAATCGTGTATTATTATTGAACACTTGGCCTGAAGAATTCCCTTTTTCTGACCGAAATGTCGTTGAAAATATTTTATATAAATTATTTAAATTATTATTTCTAGGTCCGTTATAGTTTTTTTTTTTTTTTATTATTTGATAAGTTAAATTTAAATATTATTTCTTTAAAAGTTCATTTAAATTCTTTTTAAATAATTATTATTTGGCAAGAAAAATCAAGTGAGTTGAGCTTATCTGTATAGAGATAGATGTATGATGATTTGTTGAGTCTGGTTTGATGTCTTCGGCGGCTATGTTGTGATTCGGCTCGACGAAGGCAGCTTCCTTGTAGACCGAAATGTCGATCATCCGGATGTCGGACTCGGTGTAGGAAGTCAACTCGCAGATTCTTTTGATTGTTGATTTGATTGATGTGTTTTTAATTGTTTAATTTTTGTAATTGTATTTTTCTTCGTTTCTTCGTTTCTTTTAAATATTTTTTGTTTTATTTATTTCAATTTTTTGATTTTTTAATTATTTAATTGTGTTAAATTGTTGAGCGCTTGGTATAAATGGAGCTCTCGAGTTCTCTTTGCTCTGCTTTTTATAGTGAAATTTCCACACCGCCTGACGTCAGCCTCGTCATTTGTCCTTCTGCCCTGACTTCCAGCAACAACCAATTTTTTAATATCTCTGCACTTTGACTTGTTAATTATTAACTTGCTCATATCACCCGAAAATTTTCATGCCAAATAACAAATTTAGATTTACTTAATACTAAACTCACTATCACTTTTTAGGAAATTAATTTAACCTTTGATTTTCTTGCCAATTTGATTAAAAAATATAATTTTTCTGATTATCAATTCACTCTTATCATTTTCATTTAAAATAAATTATTCTAAATATTTCTCAGAAATTTATAATTAGGTGATCTTTTCTCTATGGACCATTTTCGGTGTTGGTACAGTATGTATATAAAATTTAAAAGCTCTAGTTTAAGTAGAAGTGGTTGTAATTTCGGTTTTAAGATATGTCGGAAAAAGAGAAAGTTAATAATAGCGTTGTAAATACATTGTGTCAGTACAAACTTATTCTTTTTGTCGACATAAGTTGTCACAAATTAATTCCACTTTGTAAATAAATGAAATTTGTTTTATTTTATTTTTGTATAATAAATAAATAAAAAAAAAAACAACAAAATTTGTTAATAAACAAAATTTGACTTGAGGATTCTTGTTACGAAAAATAAAGTGTAAATATGTAATGTAATTTAATATCCTTGATAAAGACTTTTCAAACCAACATATCATAAGACCAATAATTTTGTCAAATCAATAAAAATACTTAATCATATATTGTGAATCCAAAATTTGAATATTAATTTTTATTCAAAGAATAAATAAAATTTATTAAACACCTTTTTTTTTTTAAATAAATTTCACCCCAGCTTCCATTTTTTACACCGCAATAAGATGCTTTCAAAATGTATTAATACAAATTTACTTTTTTTTCTTTATAAACCATATTAAATTCCTTATTAAAAGTTCAAATTAAGATAAAATTTAATGGTATAGATTTTTCCACTTATCCTATTCCTCTTTGAACATTATAAATGAAAACAAATATTATTTTTGAAATTTTTCATATTAGGTATTTTCGAACGTGTCAGATTCCACTTTTCGGGCCATATATTTTCTAAAATTAATTTTGCATATGTGTAATTCCTTAGCAGAAACCTAACAAGAATTAAGCAGAACTTAAATGAAGAAAATTTAAAATTATATCACATGCTAATCGAGTGGAATTTAGAAGATCTGTTTCATATATTAAAACAAAAGGTGAAATGTTTCAAAATATTATCTAGTCTTTATACAAATTATTTTTTTTTTTGAATAAAAAACTTTTGTATACGTTTTTAGGTTTTCGGCCATTGACATTAGTGGAAAAAAGATTATTTCAGATAAAATTCCTTATTTTCAAGTGACAAAAGAACCGATTACAATAAAGTGACCTTAGCCCAAGAGGGGGCTTCTGGCTCTCTTTATCAGGTAGCCGACCAAGATGCTTCAACCAGTTAAAAATTTAGAATATAAACAAATTTTGGTGGAGTTAAAAAACTAACTTTTTTTTTAAGATTACACAATCGAAGATTCAGCATCTACAATTGAACAATTCATCCTATGGTTCTGAAAATGAAATCTCAATTGCTTTTTTTCCATAATATGTAAAAATAAATACATATTTGTGATATTTTAATAAGTTTCAAAAATTATTAATAGGCCTATTTATAAAATATGACATCTTGATAATTCATTTCAAAAGTATTTATTTATATAATTTTGGTGTACATTACAACTGAGTTATAATTTTTTTGTATTTAACTCGTAGAATTAAAAAAAAACATTTTTTTTGTTATAATTTTGTAAATTTGATTTTTTTCACATAATCTCCTTTATACAAAGCATCCCTTTAAAATTATAAGAAATCATTTCAAAAATCATTTTAATTTGAATTTATTTCAATCTGCCACAGCTCGTCGGAACACAGGATTTGTGAGTGTTGATTAATTGAAAAAAAATTTTAATTATTTTTACTTTCTTTTACCTATGTATATATGTAATATATATAGAGAGAAAGTATTGGATTCATGTCAAAAATTAGATGTCGAGATTTTGATGGATATACACGTTTTGAGGTCCTCTGAATCCAAAAAAGTGGTTTTCGCGACATGGTCTGAATTTACAAGGTTTTTTTTTTAGTGTAACAAGCACAGCGCGCAACTTTCATTTACCGGAGGTGAAAGAATATATGACTCCTATTATTTTTATTAGACCTCTCTTTAACCAAGGGCGGATACGGTGGGTAAAAGAGGTTATTACCCCCCCCCCCCCGATATTTGAAAAAATTTCTTAAAAAAAAAAAAAAATGTATTTATAATGTAAAATTTTAAAAATTAATAATTAAAAATTTGATTTATAATTATATTCTGGCAAACAAGTACAGAATGCTACTTTATAATTACCGAAATAAATAAAATATTGTGTGCTGTGAGACGAGCCACACCAGATTACTCCCCCCCCCCCCTCCCTCGAGAAACACATCTGGATCCGCCCTTGTCTTTAAAATAGATAAGCAGTGCATCATTTATGGGAGAATAACCGCGCAGGCTCTTTTGATTAGTGGGACCTCTAGTGACAAACGGAATAACTACTTCCACTCTACTCTTATTTAATCTTAATTAGATCGCGCTCTATGTCTACTTTTTCAATTTATTTCTTCAATAAGAAACAAATTGCAAAATTTAAATTTAAATAACCATTCACACCAGATTTTTGTTAAATGGATATACGGTGTGTATCCATTGAGAACAGGACAGGCAAGTGGGATATGGAAGAGTTAAGGTAGACACCACCAACAATTCGTAGCTGTTTTCTTGGGGGGAGTTTGTTATGGATAAACAATGTTGTTAGAGTATAATACATTTATAATTTTAAATTAAAGTATTTTTATTATGCATGAAAAAATAAAAAAACATTTTAAAGATAACAAAATAATGTAGAAATATTGTATTTTAATAAATATATAATTTTATGATTTTGTTGTCAACAATTTAACAAAATTACAAATGAACTTATTTATGTATTCTATAATAAGCTCCTGAGTTGATTAAATTTAAATTATAATTATTATTTCTAATAAACATCTCGACTTCATCGATATGAAATTTTATATTCTCTGAAGGCAAGACAAGTTCTTTTAACGAATGACATCTTCTGATGATTTGTTCTATGCAATTTAGACTGAAATGACATTCATCATATATATGTAGAATTTTAATTGTTTTAAATGCAGAAATTAAATCCGCGAGATCAGTGAGGGGAGAAAATGTTAACCAATAATCAATATGTACAACTTCAAGTGAAGTTAATCCTTTTAAAACTTTGACTATATTATGAGGTGATAAGCTTGATTTAAAATATCTAAGTTTGGAATGTGAGACAACTTCATTCGCTTCTACATTGTGGCAATTAAAAAGATCGAGACATTCTAAATTTGGACATAGTCTTAAAATACTACTCAAATTGACGTCGTCTATATTAAATACCAAAGACTCCAATTTTGAACCACAAATTTCAAGAACGTTCATCAATTGAACGTTGCTACAAGCATGTAAATAAAGATGTTTCAAATGTAGAAATCTTGGAATAAATTCTAAAATTGAATATTCAGGGTCATACAAATAAATTGAGTCAGTTTCGGGAAATATTTTATAAAACTTATCAAGAGATGGTAAAAAGGTTGGACGAAAAAATAATAATCTTTTTAAATCTGATGGAATTTGATTAGTGAGAATTAAATAGAAAAAATTATTATTCGTTTGAATGATTTCTAAATTTGGCAATTTATCTGTAAATTCGTTCTGTATAGTTGACTTTGATTCAATAAAATCATATGAATTATTAATTTTGAAAACACGAAGTGATTCATGTTTTGTCCATGAATCACTTTTGAGATTTAATAAATCTAAATCTTTCACTATCCATTTTAATACCTCTAACCCTGGACAAAATTTTAAAATTATTTTCATTAATCCATTATGAATACTTCTACCTTTTATTGATAATGATTTTAAATTTGGAATTAAATTTAAAATTTCTGCAAAATCAGAATAGTTTCCGAAATTACAATTAAATTCTAAATGTATTAATTTTGGTTTTTGGATTTTTATTAATGTCAGGGCTTGTTTAATAAAATCCGAACTTTTATTTTGATTAAAATAAAAATCGAATGGATAGAGGCATAATCTCTTTGTCCTTTCAGAGAGCATCAACTGAATTGATCTTAACATCAAATCTGGCTTTTCTCGTTCACTTAAATGCAATAACAAATCATTCATATATTCGTCGATCATAATACTCGGGAGACTCCTGACATATTTTCTTTGAAAATCAAAAAATTCTTGAGAATTTGGAGAAAAATCAGACGAGAGAAAGTCGATTACGCTGGCCTGGAATTCCTTCTTGATGAAGTTGCAAAAAGAAGCTGGCGATGGCATTTTGATGTTGTTGAGATCTGCAAAAAACAAATTGGATATGGAAAAACCATTAAAAATTTACACGTAGATAACATATGATGCAGCGCGGAGTAAAATTCCACAATTTAGGCACATTAAAAATATTCGGACATTTCTGAGATCCAGGCAGCAAACCTGACATGTCTTTCAAATTTTGATTCTCCAGACGAAATCCGGATGTATAGTAACCCTGTCTACAATATAACTCAAATTCCCTACAGAACAAATCAAGTCAATAAAATCTTTTTTTTTGTAGCTCTGAAAACTGATTGCCTTCGATTTATTTCAAATGATACCTGAATGAATCTAATCTTTTTAAGGCTGCGTGTTTAAGAAAAAATTATTTTGGATGTGTAATTAATGAAATTTAAATTTGATCAAAATCGATTCAATAGGCACGAGTCCAAGCAAAAGTATTCAGATTTCGATTTAACGTCTAAGAAGCTGAAAAATATAAAATTTTTAAAACTTCAATCTAAATGTAAACTGAAATAGTTTTTCAGGTTGAATAAAACAGAAATTCAAATATTTTTTTATTTTAAAGCAAAATTTGAAGAACTAACGGATATTGAATTTCAATAGAAAAAGTTCTTTTTAGACTTTGACCTGTTCGTTTTCTTTGTCTCTTTTTTCTTTTGAAATATTTGAAGACCTTTTAGGGGCTTACCTTTTAAAAAGATTTTTGCACAAAGAAGAATCTATTGTTTTGATTTATCTTTTGAAAAAAAAAAATATTTACATCCATTTGAGAAAATATATCACCTGATTTTAAAATTCGAACGAAATTTCTAGTGCATTTGTTTAAATATATTTTAATTGTATCGAGAGAATACAATGTTGCCAAATTTATATGTATTGGATTCAAATAAAAAATTCGATGTTGTGATTTTGATCGAAATACATGTTTTGAGGTTCCCTGAATCCAAAAAAGATTTCGCAAAATGGTCTGTCTGTGTGTCTGTGAACATAATATCTCAAGAAAGAAAAGAGCTAGGAGATTGAAATTTTATATTTAACTTTGGCACCCTCCTTGGACCTGACACGAAGCTTTTGAACAAAAAGTACTAATACTTTACTGATGCACTTTTTCAGTTTATCTCGAATTTCTCTAAATTCGAGGCATTGATTTTCATTAAAATTCATAAATCAATTATTTTTTAGATCCTCTTTGAATGTATATTCTCACTTTGCCAGATAGGAGAAATGATTGCCATGGTAACAAAATATAGGCAAAAGTGTTCTTCAAACAATTTTAAGAGCAAAATGAGAATATACATTTTAAAGAGCATCTAAAAAATAATTGATTTTTAAATTTTAAATAAAATCGTTAAAGCTAATTTTGAGAAAATCGAAAAAACTGAAAAACTTCATCAATAAAGTACTAGTACTTTTTGGCCGATTTAGATTAAAAGTTTATTTTCACGCTTCCAGGAAGTAGCTAACTTAAATATAAAATTTCAACCTCCTAGGTCAATTTCTTTATGCTTAAAATTAAAACCTAGACAGACAGATGATGTCGCGAAATCCACTTTTTTGGATTCAGGGGACCTCAAAACGTGTATATCCATCCAATGAAACCAATGCTCTCCATATATATTAACATATACCTGGTACAGAAGTATGAAAAAGTAAAAGTAAAAGCAAACTAAATTTATACAGGCAGCGTTGATTTTATTAAGTAATTTAAAATTAAAAATACAAGGTTGTATGTTCAAATATATTATTTATTTTTAAAAACAATTGATTCGTATTTAAAAACTGTTTTTGTAACATTTTATTAATATTGAATTTTGTATCAAGGGTCTATACCAATTCATAATACACTGAAACATATGACCTTGTGTTTTTAATTTTCTAAAGTTTCTAAACTGTTCTCGGAGAGCCATGAAGCCTGATATTAATAAAATATTAAAACAAAATAAATTGAAAATGTAACACTTGTAATAATAAGCTTTTTTTTAAAGTTGATAAAATTTACTCTTAGTAAAATAAAAGAAATGCATCCTGGGATAAAAACAGAAATGGATTTATAATTAATGTGTGTTTTAATTTTGGTACTCTCTTTATATATATATAACAAAATGAATTTATTTCAAATTCGTACTTACTTTTTTTAGTTGAAACGCCGATAAACAAAAATCACGAGGGCTAGAGATGGTGATGCAGATCAAATGAACAACTCAGAAAAAATAGGAATGTTGACTGAATAGCACTCTACAGGGGAATAAGTGAGAATGGAGAGGCAACTCTCTCTGCTTTGGATTTTGTCTTTGTTCAGCCTCAGTGGTGGCGCTCTCTCGGGCATTACAAGGAACTACATCCCCTCCCCACTTCGTTATTCCCCTTCCCTTATTAAATTCTTTTTACTTTGTCTTACCTAGCCTATATATGTTATATATTATGGGTATGACTTTTTACAACCTCGAATCCCTGCATCATAACTTGATTAACTTAAAGGTTAAATAAAATCTTACTTTCAAGGTGATTTGATAAAAAAAATAATGATTTGAAAATTTTGTTTATCAGATTTTTGTAATTTTACAATTGTTTAGGAAGCATATTTCCTACACAAAAACATACTAAATTTAGTAAATCTTTGCAAAACCATTTACAAATGTATTGTAATTTTCGAAAGTCGTTTTAAAATTAGAATGAAAATGTATTGTAATTTTAGAATGACATTTGAAAGTTAGAGTGTAAATGTGTGTTAATTTTAGAATTTCTAAGCTGCTTTCGAGAAAAAACACAATTTTTAACGAAAAATACTATACAAAGTTTGTAAAATTACAATACATACTCTATTTTTCGAAGAAAATTAAAATTTTAACATGGTTGTTGTAAATATTTGAAAGCATACATTTGAAAAATTTAGTAGATAAATGCATAGTAGATATCATTTACAAGGGAAATTTGTAAATTAAATATTCAAAAACACCGATTTCCTATTGGTTTGACGCTTTTGACGTCACATAACTGGATAGCCGGCTGCTTGTCAATTGCTCAACAGCTTAATAATTGTTTTTCCTAAATTAATGAATTTGCAATAATTTGTTTATATATACCCTATTTTTAATGTTGTCACCTGTATGATTTTGTTTTGATTTTTTTATCAAAATTAACGAAAATTTTCTTTTTCTTCTTTGATTATTTCAAAAACTATTCAGTTATCGAAAAAATGTCAAAGAATAAAAACTTTTTAAATTTGAGTATTTAATCATAATACTGTATAACAAAGAAATTGAAAATTCCGAAATTTCTGAAAAAACTTATCAGGTAAAGTACTACTTCCAGGTGACATATTTACACCAAAAGTTGATAGAAATCTACAATTTTAGTGTAAGGAGCATATATACCAAATTCCATCGATCTAGCTACTTTGGTTTTTAAGCAATCGTGTTCACACACACACCCAGATGTAATTCCAAAAGAATATACGAGAAAGTCTCGGAGAAGTCATTCCCCATATTTTTTTTTGTATTATCGACGTCAGTTAAGTAGTAATATTTGAAATTTAGTTATATTTTGTGCCGACGCCTGAAGCGCTAATTTATTATCATGTGACAGTTTAGAACTTTGCAATAATTTATATAATAAATTAGGAAAAATTTC
>JAKCPI010014983.1:0-23998 GCA_023213315.1 Euborellia annulipes | reverse complement strand
GTCGTTTTAAATTTAATTAAGAAACTCCATTTTAACTCTTTTAATGTAATTTAAGATTTAATGGATAGAAAATCTTGGGGAAAAAAAAAAAAAATAAACCCACAAGAAGAAGAGAAAAATCTAGGATAAAAATTTCAAAATGACGTTCTTTTTATGTCATAGATAAATTTTACGATATCAGCTATTGAGAAACAAAATAAATCTTTTTTTTTTACATTAGTAAATTTTTTAAAAATTCGCTAAAATGATTATAGGTAATTTCTTTTTATTAAAAAATCTGATGTAACAGGTCGGACACCACACTAGGTTTCTTTACCTTCGGTAATTGGAAGGTTTGCTCTGTGGTTGTCACACCAGATTTTTTAAGTCAACATAGTTCTGGTCTATTCTCTAAGCAAAAACGTTAACTCTTTAATATCTGTAAACAACATTAATTCATCAATGAAGTTTTGGCTGCTTTCTATAGACAGGAGATGGGGAAGTGCAGCCGAATTAAAAGCCTCCGATTTAATATATGTTAATTCAATAAGACGTTTTTCGGGTGAATTTATTTTACCCAACTTCCAGTCTCATTGAATTGTATTAAATCGGAGGCTTTTATTTTTGGCTGCACCTTCTCCTTTTCCTGTCTAACATTACATTAATTCATTTTAACACTTCCATGCCTCAATAGCTATTCTTTAAACAAAAACTTTAAAGACCAAAGCGTTAACATTTAGTAAATAGTGTTAAAAATGCCATGTCTAGGGGTGCCTTTAATATTTTAACGTCATGTTTAAAATAAAAATGGCGTCCTTAACCTAAAAAAGTAAGGTTATTAGTTTTGATAGCTTTGAAATAAAAGCAACATGTTAACGTCGCTGTTAAAACTTCGTTTAGAGAATAGCATTCTTTTAACGCATATTGTTTTACAATACTTTTTAACATTCATTTATTTATTTTAAATTTCAACGTGTTTTTAAATAATAGACCTGATAATGAGTTTCCGGTAGTATAGTATAAATTTCAAGAGTAAAGTGTATTTGGAAACAATTTTGAGGGCAAAATGGGAATATACATTTTTTAAAGAGTATCTAAAAATAAGGGATTTATGGAATTTTAATCAAAATTGTTAGAGTGAATTTTAAAAAAATTCGAAAAAAAGTTCTTATATGGACCCTAAAAAATACTATTAATTATAGCATTTGAAACAATATTTCATCCTTAACTCAATTTTTGATTTTTTTTGGCGCTTGACACACTAATGCATAATAGGGTCCATATAACAGTCGAATACGTTATTAATGCATTTTACTATAGAATGAAATTTGCGCTGTTGCTTTCCTTTAAGGGGCTGAATTTAGCTAAAATACTTTAACCCTAAACAAAGCCCTAATCGGAAAGCCTTTCCAGGGGGAGGGGTTATAAAGAAAAAATTTATCCTTATTGGAACAATTAAATTTGAATAACCCCCATGTTTATTGTCCTTAACCCATTATTACGTAGTCTGGTATTTATTATTTTTTTTTTTTTTTTTTTTTTTTTTTTAATAAAAAACCAATTCTTTTTTCTCTCACACACACACACACTCACACACATTCACACTGTCTTTTCGGCAGCTCAGGCCATATAAGACATTTACGATAACCGTTATTTATGAATTTATATATATTAGGGTCCAGGCATTTTTATTTAAGCCATCTGGTATCCAGATGGCTTAAATAAAATCATCGGACTGCCTGGGGTCCGAACCCGCGACGTTTGGTATATGAGGTTAGCACGCTAACCTCTACACCACGCCCCGGGGCTTATTATTATTTAAATTTAACAATTTCTCTCGCATTTTTTAAATAAATAAATAAAAATTATCTCTAATAATTTTACAATGCAATTTGATCATCAATAAAATGCTTGTTTAAATATATAATTAAGCATTATGTTTATGTTTAATTTCAATTCAACATTACGGTATATAAAAAATGGTGATTTAATTAATCAACGTAACTTAATTTAAATAAAGTAACATGGATGAATACCATCATGTTTCCATTCCATTATTCTTAAATAAATAATTAAAGCCAAATAAAACAAAAGAAATCTGGTGTGATAATCGCACAGCACACAACTTTCTCTAACCTTCAGTAATCGAAAGTTGTGTTCTTTGCTTGTCACACCAGATTTCTTTTGTGTCGAGATATATAATATTTAGTTTCCGTCGATATATTAGAATTCAAGATATAATTTTTTTTTAAATACTCTTTTCGGCTACAGGGGGCAAATTTATTTATTTATTGACAATACATAGTATCGATGGCTACTGGGGGGCGTTATACACGCTGAATGCCCGGGGTCACCAATCCCGAGCTTTCGCCGTGCTTGGCATCACTTAACGGCACCGATTGTGGTGACTGTTGCTCTTCTCGGTTGAGATATAAAATTTATAATTTAGCCCCCGGGTTTGGCGTAGTAAGTAGCGCGCCTACCTCCTATACCAAACGTCGCGGGTTCGGACCCAGGCAGTCCGATGATTTTATTTAAGCCATTTGGATACCAGATGACTTAAATAGAAATGCCTGACCCTACAATAGATATATTCTCTACAACGGTTATCGTCAAAGTCTTATATGGCCTAAGTTGCCGAGAAGACAGTATGAATGTGTGTGTGAATGTGAGTGTGAATGAGAAAAAAGTGTGAATGTTTTTAAAAATAAAAAAAAAAAAAAAAATTTATAAACATGGGAAAATATTTATATTTTGTTACCATGGCAACCATTTCTCCTATTTTTCCTATGAAGTACAAGAGTAAAGTGGTCTTCAAACAATTTTGAGAACAAAATGAGAATAGGCCTAGACATTTTAAAAACCATAATAATTGATTTTTGAATTTCAATCAAAATCGTTGGAGAGAATTTTGAGAAAATCGAAAAAAACTGAAAAAGTGCATCAGTAAAGTACTAGTACTCTTTGGTCGATTTTGTTCAAAAGCTTCGTGACACGTGCCAGAGGGGTGCCTAACTTAAATATAAAATTTCAACCTCCTAGCTCTTTTCGTTCTTGAGATATTTTGTTCACAGACACACAGATAGACCATGTTGCGAAAACCACTTTTTTGGATTCAGGGAACCTCAAAACGTGTCGTTCCATCAAAATCTCGACTTTGAATTTTTGACATGAAACTAATACTTTCTCTCTATATATAATATATTAACATATAGAGAGGTAAGAGAAAGTTTGGTGCTGTGCGACCAGTCACACCAGATTTTTTAAAATTAAAATAATTTTTGTTTAAATTCTCCATTTAAATTATTTTCTGAAAAAATTAATCCTTTCTATAATAATTGAAATAACTTGGATCTTTGCCAATTGTCAATTAGTATAGGAGGATTCCGTCCCCACCCCACCTCTCCCCCCCACTCTCGGAGGCTCTCGCCGAAGGTGGCACGCCATTGGCTATCTATTCCTCATAGGGCAGCTGCAATTCGAGTCTACATGCTTAGTCAATGAGAAATCTATCCTTTATATTTAATAGGAAAGTCAGAGAGCTTCAGTAGAGTGGGGACAGTGATCAGTGAAGGACCTCCCGTGTTAATCGCGTTCACCTCATTTGGAACATGGCGTCGCCGGGGGTAGACGCCTCTCAGGTGGGCTCCTGCAAAAATTCGAGTTTCTTCTAAACTTCAACGACTTTTGAGGTAAATTTTATCTCTCCTCGTTCATTAATACTTGGTTTATTATTTTAAATATTAGAAATATAAATGCCTTGATAAAAAATTAATATTTATTAGTAATTGTGATTTTATAAAAATCTATTCAAATGAATCAGTGTGAGAATAGAACAAAATATTTATTTAATGAGGTGATCCGAAGCTCGTTTCTAGGCGATAAGTGATTTAATTTTATTAATTTGATAAAATATTTAAAGAGAAATAATAAAATTAGGCTGCATAGAGTAAGTGATTTGGCTCTCTCTCTGCCTGGCTCTCTCGCAAGGGTCATACGCAAGTCAGGACAAGTTTGTTCAATGTGTTAATAGATAGGCCTTCGTAGCATACATTACAAGCATGCATATAGGCTAATTCATCAAAGCATAGAAATATTCTTGAAGTTAATATCTATTTCTTTTTTCATGCATTTGGCTAACTTGTTTCTAGTATTTTTTCATTTATACTTAACTAGCTGCTCCGCCCGTCTTCGGTGGGCACCTAGTAAGGCAAATTTCAACCTCGTGGATGGACCTCTTAGTTAAATATTTACTTCCATAGAGAAAGGTTACTCAATCCATTTATATGCAATCCACGGGACTGTAACTCAACGCTTCATTAATTTTTTTTTATAAGAAATAAATAAAATTTAAAATATAGCCTTTCTATGAGATAAAATAATGACAGGACCAGCTGTGCTGTCCTCTTTCGATGGGCTTTTTTTTTTTTTTTAATAAGAATCTCACATACAATAACTAGCAAGGACCCGCTTGTGGCGGCCACTTTCTTAATCAGTGTCTCAACTTTCACTTCACTTTTTACTTTCTCGTATACAACATATAATCTTTAAAAAAATCGATCTCGTAAAATGACAAGCACACAAGCTTAACGATCAGACACACCCAATTTTACTTTCTCTTACCCTATATGAAATATATATAGAGAGAAAGTATTTTTTATTTAAGGTCTTTTTCGCATCCAATACCATTTAGAACGATTCGCTCTATTTATTTTAATTGATATGTAGTTAAGTCAACTGATTTTTTTTTGTAATTTGGGACGGGAAGCGAGCCCGTGACTCTATGTAAAAGAGGCGAGTATTATTATTAGGAGAATTTTTAATTATAGACCACATTTTTGTACTAAATATTTATTAAAAATAATTTATTTATTTTTATTTTTATTTTATTTTATATTTTTTTATTTAATACAAAAATGTGGTCTATAATTAAAAATTCTCCTAATAATAATATTTCAAACCACAAAAGCTTTAATAAACACATTCGTGATAAAGAGGCGAGTACTCTGCTATCAGGGGCGTATATAGAAATTTTTTCGGGGGGGGCGAACTCAAAATTTTTCTGCGGAAAATTTTTTTTAAGAAACTATATTTTTATCACACGAAATTTTTGCGGACCATTTTTTCTATTGCGGAACCAAAGTTGTCCATCCTGCGGAAAAATTTGTTGCGCTGATGTCTGTATATTCCTATATATGTATATGTGTTTGAGAATTTCGGGGGGGCCCCGCCCCCCATAAATACGCCCCTGTCTGCTATTGTTTAGGGGTTTTTAAATGGCGAAGTTGTACTTATTTTGTGATAATGACTGGACATATTTTTTCGGTCCTTCGCCGATTTTTTACTTTTTCTTCCCTATATATAAAATTTAGTTAAAAAAAAAATAAAAAAACATTCACTCTTTTTTCTCATTCACACTCACATTCACGCAGTCTTTTCGGCAACTTATGCCATATAAGACTTTATACGATAACCGTTGTATAAGATATTGTATAAGATAATATCTATTGGGGGTCCAGGCATTTCTATTTAAGCCATTTGGTATCCAAATGCCTTAAATAAAATCTTCGGACCGCCTGGGGTCCAAACCCGCGACGTTCTGTATAGATGGTAGACACGCTACCAACTACTCCAAGCTCCGTGGGCATATAAAATTTATATGCGTATAGAGAAAAAGTATTGCGATCATGTCAAAAATTCAATTACATGTTTTGAGGTCCCCTGAGCCCAAAAAATTGGGTCTCGCAATTGGTCGGTGTGTCTGTCTGCAGAGGCGTACCGAGGCAGTTGGGGGCCTGGGGCGACACTAGAAGAGGGGGCCTTATATTGAATTTTTTTTTTTTTGGGGGGGGGGGGTGCTCATCTTTAAATATCCCTCTCCTCTATACACAAAAATATTTTTAAAATACCCTATATCCCTGAACCCCAAATTTTTCCGTTTTTCCCTGAGGGCCCCGGGGCCTCTCAAAGAGAAATTTTCATTAAATTTTATTTTTATAAATATATGGGGGCAATATGCCGGCTCGGGGCCTGGGGCGGACCGGCCCCCCCGCCCTCTTCCCTCGGTACGCCACTGTTTGAAAATATCTTGTATGTTTTTAACGGCTCATGGATAAAAACATTCATAATTAATAATCTAAACATAGAATCTCTAAGGGGATTTGTATATTATTTCTTTAATTAATCTAGAATTGAATGGCATTTAATCGAATCCGTGCCCAAATTGATTAAGGCAAAAAGAAAAAATCAGGTGTGACTGGCGCACAGCACACAACTTTCTCTTATCTTCGGTAATCGAAAGTTGTGTTCTGTGCTTGTCACACCAGATTTTTTGTGTCGACATGTATTTAGTTTCCGACAGTACAGTACATTCGATTTTCAAGATGTACAATTTATAAGTATGGGAAAATATTTATATTTTGTTACCATGGCAACCATTCTCCTATCTTTTCAATGGAGTACAAGAGTAAAGTGGTCTTCAGAAGATTTCAATGACAAAATGAGAATATACATTTTATTGAGATTCTAAAAAATAATTGATTTAAAAAAAATCGTTGGAGCATTTAGAGAAAATCGAAAAAAACTGAAAAAGTGCATCAGTAAAGTACAAGTACTCTTTTGTCGATTTTGTCCAAAAGCTTTGTGTCACGTCCTATGGGGGTGCCTAACTTAAATATAAAATTTCAACCTCCTAGCTCTTTCCGTTCTTGAGATATTTTGTTCACAGACAGACAGACAGACACACAGACAGTCCATGTCGCGAAAACCACTTTTTTGGATTCAGGGCACCTCAAAACGTGAAGATCTATCAAAATCTCGCCATCGAATTTTTGACATGAATCCAATACTTTCTCTCTCTATATTCATGGGAAAATTTTACATTAAAAATAAATTTTTTTTTTCAAAAAAAAGTATTTTTTTTAAATCTCGGGGGTGGGGGGTAATACCCCCTTTACCCCCCCCCCCCTTGTATCCGCCCTTGTCAGCATGTCTAGGGTGACGGACGCCACGCAATTGACTATTCGTTCCCTGAGACATTACGAATTACGCTTTGCAGCTCTGCCAACTGTTGATAAAATCATTGCCAAACTTTTTCAGTTACTTGTTTCAGAGAAATATACTAAATTTCGCTATCTTTTATAGTTTAAAAAATATAAATTTTTAAAACCCCGGAGTTCTTTTATAGACACAGTCACTAGATCATAGAAGAAGAGTATCTGCACTATCTCTCTTCTACAGGTATTACCATGGTCAATGCTCTGCCGAATTAAAATCAATTATCCCACCCAATGCAACATATTCACGGAACACAAGAGAGGCATCTTCCCAGCATCCCTATGCTGTTCAGATCACGACTAACAGAACAAATCAATTTCATTCTTCCTTTGTCCCCATGACCTCCCGTGATTGGAACAAGCTCCCTGCGTCTATCTTCCCCAAAACCTACAATCTTCAGACTTTCAAGTCTAACCTCAACAGGCATCTTCTCAGTTCCCGCAGTTGAGTTTCCCCTTTATGCTTCTCCTTTTTTTTTTTTTTTTTTAAACATTCACACTTTTTTCTCATTCACACTCACACTCACACACACATTCACACTGTCTTTTCGGCAGCTCAGGCCATATAAGACATTTACGATAACCGTTATTTATGAATTTATATATATTAGGGTCCAGGCATTTTTATTTAAGCCATCTGGTATCCAGATGACTTAAATAAAATCATCGGACTGCCTGGGGTCCGAACCCGCGACGTTTGGAATATGAGGTTAGCACGCTAACCTCTACACCACCCCCCGTGGGCTTGCTTCTCCTTTTGTTTTTATTTTCTTCCTGGCTGCATGTAACTATTGGTCATTATAGGTCTTCGGACCTTATGCACCCATTCCAAAAAAAAAAAAAAAAAAAAAAAACCCTGTATAATTATATTTCAGTAATGACCGAGCTAGAGATCGGTGGTTTTTTCTTTTGATAAATTTGAAAAAAACTAAAAAGTATTATACCTCAGCAAAGTAATAGTACTCGAAGTATCATTCGACGAAATCTAGCTTAATTTCATATTGCTACTTATAATTTCAAATATATCGAAGCGAATTTTTTGAAAAAAATAGAAAAACTAAAAAAGTACATCATTAAAGTACTGATATGCGGGTTTTCCAAAGATGAGATTAGTCGTAATTTGTTTTTTATACGGTAAATAGGAAATATTTAAAATCTGAAAGAGACTGGTAAAGAAAATTTCGAGAAAAATGAAAAAAAAAAAAAAAAACTAAAAAAGTACACCGGTAAAGTACTACAGTAGTACTCAAAATTTCCCAAAGATGAGACCTAGTGTAATTTGTTTTCTTTTCATGTCAAGAAAATTGTTAAAATCTAAAAAAAGTACATCAGTAAAGTACTAGTACTCAAAGTTTCCCAAAGACAAGATTAAACGAAATTTGTTTACTATACCAGAAATAATAAATATTTAAAATTTGAAAGGAATCGTTCAAGATAATTTCGAAAAAAATGGAAAGTAAAGTACTAGAACTCGAATTTTTCCAAAGATGAGACCTAACACAATTTCATATTGGGAATGTGTATATATTTAAAATTTGAAAAAAATTGTTAGAGCCGTTTTCGAGAACCGATGTGCTTACAAACAAATAAACGTACATAGATAGCTCTGTTAATAGTAAAAGATATATACACTGGGCTTCAGCGTTTTTTTTTTTTTTTTACCGAAAAAGTGGGCCGCACAAAAAAGGTTGGGAACCACTAAAGGGGACCCTTGCCCCTACCCCCCTCCCACTCAAACATAAATGATCTTCCTACGCTTTTCTACCCCCGAGTTATAGGAAATTCTAGTGACATTTTCGTTCGCAATTTTTTTATAATAGTTTTTTTTTTTTTTTTACGCTTTTATGAATGAATCAAGGAAGTGAATTTTTTTCTTCTAACAACTTTAAGAATTTCTTTTTCATCTCCGTTTATATTTTGACTTTGCGGTTTGCTAATATTTTAATAACAAAAGATAAAATTCCAAAGGAGCCGTTCTCTTTTTCCATATTATCTTTAGATCTTTTCGTTTCCTCGAGGTCTTTTTAGTTGTTTTTTTTTCTCCCAAGGAAAAAAAAAGGAATTCCATGTTTATTTTATTCATCACTAAATCAGATCTCTCGTATTTAAACGTAAAGAAGTAACTTCTCTTTAATCTGTTAAAAGATTTTATTTTATATTATATACAGAAGCTATAAGTAAAAAGAGATATGAAAAAAATTTAATTTTAACGAGATGCAACAAAATCAAGCTAAAATCTTTTAAATGAGATTATTTTAAAATTAATAATAAATATACCTACATGATGTTTTGTAATGTATTTTGAATTAAACTAAAATGTTGTAAAAACTTGTAATAAATTTGATCTTATCCTGAATGGTGTTGTAAATTTGTAATATGCTAAAGAAGACTGGACAAGCGTTTTTTTTTTTTTTTTTTTGTATTTTGTTAAGAGATAAAAGATGAAAAATTGGCGCAAAGAATAAATGAGATTTATTTATTCATATAGCCTACCTAATCTTAAAAAATAATTTACTCCAAACTCAATAAATTACGAGGTCCCATAAAAAAAGGGAATACGTATATAAAGGAGTAGACAAACTTTAAATTAATATAAATATTAGAGAATAGATAAATTTGTCTTAAAAGGTTGTGCCATAAATTAAGTTCATACTAAAATCAAACAATGGACCCTCGGGCCTTGGTATAGTGCTTAGCGTGCTGGCCATTTGTACCAAGGATCGCGGGTTTGCATCACTTCGCATGCGACAATTTATTTCAATTGGGTTGGCTACTAATCCAAAAGAAATAAATAAAGATGGGGTCTAAATGGCCTTCGATGCCGAAAAAGACCTTAAGTTAATTAAAAAAAAAAAATCGTTCCCAATTATTTTAAATAGAATTAAAAAAAACAACAGGCTTAATAGATGCCAGCTAGCGGTACTCAACCTGTGGCACAGCTCGTATTTATATGCGGCCTGAAGTTAATTTTACTTTTTCTTACCTTTATATGTAATATATACCATATATAAAAATGTATAAAATGTAAATGAAAGTATTGTCGAGATTTTGATGGAAATACACTTTTCAGAGTCCAAAAAAGTGGTTTTCGCAACACGGTCTTTTTTTTTTTCTCATTCACACTCACACTCACACACACATTCACACAGTCTTTTCGGCAACTTAGGCCATTTAAGACTTTAGACGATAACGGTTGTAATATATATTATCTATTGTGGGTTGAGGCATTTCTATTTAAGCCATCTGGTATCCAAATGGCTTAAATAAAATCATCGAACTGCCTGGGTCCGAACCCGCGACGTTTGGTATAGGAGGGAGGCGCGCAACACGGTCTGTCTGTATGGCTTTGAACAAAATATCTCAAGAACGAAAAGAATTAGGAGGTTGAAATTTCATATTTAAGTTAGGTACCCTCCTGGGACGTGGCACGAAGCTTTTGAACAAAAACGCCCAAAAAGTACTAGTACTTTACTGATATACTTTTTCAGATTTTTTTTTTGCATTTTCTCAAAATTGACTCTAAAAATTTTAATTATATTTATTTATAAATCAACTAATTTTTAGATACTCTTTAAAAAGTATATTTGTAAAATTTTTCGAGAAAATTGTTTAAAGTACACTTTAATGATGTAGAAGCATTCGTAACTCAGGGCCATTTATGAAACGCAAGTAGTCAAGTTTGGAACTCAGGTGCTATGGGCATCTCGACACAAAAAAATCTGGTGTGCACAGTACACAACCATGGGCGTAACTAGGGAGGGGGGGCCCGGCCCCCCAGAAAGCTCCCTGTCCCAAGAAATCTTGAAAAAATATGGGGCTTTCCAGGTCCCAGGAGCTGATCCCATGCTCAGGGGGCCCCAGCCAAATTCTCTAGTTACGCCCATTTACACAACTTTCGATTACCGAGGATAAGAAGTTGTGTGCTGTGTGTAGTGTCACACCAGATTTTTTGATATTGAAACAAAGCTCAAATGTGATTATTTGTATCAATATAACAGCGTCTAAAGTCAAACGGCCTCAGATGCAGAAAAACTAATATTTGAAAAAAATAATTAGTGTTTACTAACATATGCAATTATCCAAAAAGAACAAATAAAATTTTATTTAAAAGCATGGTATTTTATACATTATTAAAAGACCATAGCAAAATGATAAATGGATCGTGAAGAAAAAAAAAACATCATTACGACTGGTTTTATAATATTGAAATATTAAACTTTCTAAGTGGATTGTTTATATATCCAGACAGAGAATATTATTAAATATTAAAAAATCGGTGAAGACAAAGTTTCCGATTTTTGCGTGAATCTCTTATTCGAATCACGATTTCCCCCCTCCACTCTCCTGCTCTTTTCTTCCCTATTTTTCGACTACGGTCACATCTGTAGAATTCAACTCTTATATGAAATTTTAAATATATAGTGACATCTTTATTTAAAATTTTATGTCTTTCATATTATCAAATATCCTTTTTTTTTAGGAGAAAATGTAATAAAATAAGTCACTTTGATTGGATTTAGAATTGAAAAATAATTTAATAATTTAACTCCCCTTATTTATCTTGTAAAAGATTTTTTTTTTTAATAATTTAATTTCATGAATTCATTCATCCATTGTGGTTCTTAACATTTTTTAATATAGATTTATTTCCTTTATCCTACGTGGTTGCCACTCTAGATTTATTTTCCTCTAAATGAGATCTTCGATTGTTTCATTCATGGTCGATTTCCTTAAAATGCAATCTTGAATTACAAGTAGATCACTATTGAGATTGAGAAGAAATAGAAAAAAAGAATATTCTAAGTTTGTTATATAATAGATTTCTTATTATATAGAGATTTAATAAAGTCAAGAGGTGGGATGAAGCCGGAAAAATATTTTTTATACAAAAAAAAAAAGTTACAACTCATTCAAATTTCATATTATAATGGATAAGAGCAATTCATAGGATAGGAAAAAAAAACATTGCTCACATTGGTTCAAGTTGAAAAGCACAAGTGCAAATGAAAAAAATGCATATAAACCCTTTCAGGCAGACATGTTTTTTATTGACTTTACTAAACAAATATATTTCTCTTATTCATTAAAGCATGAGCTCTGAATGAGAACAAATTTGATTAGCTTAGTCATATTTTTTTTTCGGTTTCTGAGGTTAAACAATGTAATAATATTTTACTAACGAATGATCCTGGCAGATTTATTTATAGTCTATTAACAGCGGCGTAACTAGCCTTTGAGGGCGGAGGGGGCGAAGCTCAACTAGGGCGCCATTTTTTAAGTTGTAATATAATTTTAAAGAAATCTATCAATTTTTTGGATAATCTATTGAAAGAATATGATAAAATCACCGTCCATGGGCTATATTTTAGATGCCCTTTGGGCGCTTATGTCAGTATCGAGGGGCGCCAAAGGCTTGAAGCGCCTGGGGCGGAGGGGGCATTTGTCGCCCCTTCGCCCCCACCTAGTTACGCTACTATCTATTAATTAATATCCAAATTACTTTAATAAATATTCATCTGACTTCCTGAAAAAGACCTTTTTCCCGAAGAGGAGGGAGGAAAATTTCATTTAACAAATTGTTACTAATATTTCAAAAGTAATTATTTGACCGAATATAATGACTTTTAGCAGGTTATACCAAATGAAAAGAGAATTAAATACTCTACAATTCTTATACTAAAAAGTTTGTTACCAAATTGATCCATAATACATTTTTAAATTTTTTATCTTCTAAAAAATTGCCCGTGACCCGTGGCTCAGAAAGAAGACATTAACTTCTCATGGCTGGGATCCCGGGTTCGCTTCCCGTCCCAAGCGAGAAAAATTTATTTCATTTGAATTGACTATAATTCATTTGAAATAAATAGGGATGGGGTCTAAATGGCCTTAGATGCCGAAAAAGACGTTAAAAGAATCTTTTAAGAGGGGTATGTCTTCCTTGTCTCAGATCCCGTTAGATCATATTGAATTTGTATAGTCCTTCAGTATATGAATAGATAAAGTGTTTAATGAATCCAAAAACACATGATAAAATTATCTTGATTTTTTTTTGTAGATTTTTCTTTAAAATATCGGATTGGCAAAAAAAAAATTGTTTTAATAAAATAAACAATAGGCCTATATGGGGGCCCTCGGGCCTTGGTACCAAGGGTCGCGGGTTCGCATGCGACAATTTATTTCAATTTAATTGGCTACCAATAAATTGAAATAAATAGAGACGGGGTCTAAATGGCCTTCGTTGCCGAAAGAAAGACTGTTACGGGCCAGGTGATTAAAAAAAAGTAAAACAAAAAAGTACTTATCTGGTGACCAGCTCAGTGGAGACGGGGTGGATTTCAGGACGATTTCAAAATAAAAGAGAGAAATTTCACCACTAGATGTTATAATTAATTGATTCAAAATAAAACTTGATACATAGTTGATTAGGTCGTTGGTCGTCTCTTCTCATGGGGTCCTCTCTTGCTCCCTCGGCACACTTGCTCCTGCCTTGCAGATAGGCCTTATCATCAAGGCGATATATTAAAGCCGAAGAGACACCCTTCACCATGGATCCGCTTCTGCGTTGTGGAAGGCTCACTGAGACCCCGAAACGTGCTTTACCGCTTGAGCGACCAACTCTGAGTCCCGGCAAGTTCGTTCGGCGCTGGCGGCCAGTGCCAGCCCCGAGCGAACTTTGACCACCTACTCTCTCGGTTAATATGTATGGCAACGCTCTTTTTCATTAAAAAGAATTAATAAAAATTATATTTAAAAAAATTAAAGAGAGAAAAAAAAGAGAGCGATAACAAAAGTTGTCTCGTTACAAATTCCTTCTCCTTCCCCGTCTTTTTTTTCTTCTTGTTGCTAGTTAGCATACATCTTCAAATCTTGCACATGCCAGGTACCCAAACTCTTTCCGCCAAGGTCCTCCAGTTCATACGTGGTTGGTCCAATATTCTTCTTGACTCGGCACTTCAGAAACTTCGGAGCCAGCTTCGAAGAAAAGTAGGCGCCGGCATCGGACAGTTGGTAATTCCGTCTCCAGACAAGATCTCCAGGCTTTAGTAAAATTGCAGGTCTTCGGCGTAAATTATATGATCTTGCACTTGCTTCGTAAGCCCGACGGATTTTATCGGCGACGTCGTACCAAATTAGAGGAAGATTTCCCAATTTCTCGGTATGTTCGTCAAATGATTGACAACGCTGGATGTCAACTGGACTGATGGAAGGTCTGTCCTTTCCAGAGATGACTACTTCCCTACCAAAGTTGAGAAAATTAGGGCTGTAGCCAGTCGTCTCATGGATTGCGGACCGCAAGGCATATCCGATTTGGGGTAGGTGTCTGTCCCAATGTCTTTGATTCTCCTTAATATAGGAACGGATTGCTGTTTTAACGACTCTATTCACTCGTTCTGTCGCATTTGCTTGAGGATGATAATTTGGGTTGTACAGGGGCTTAGCTTGGTATTCAGCTAATTTTCTCTTGAATTCTTCGCTGCGAAACTGTGGACCGTTGTCGCAGATGACGAAACGAGGAGCCCCATACACACAAAAAATATCATTTTCCAATATTTGGCAGATGTTCTTGCTATTTGCAGTTTTCAAAGGGAAAATCAAAGAGAATTTAGTGAAATAATCAGATACTACCATTATCCACCGGTTTCGATTGGTTGTCATTGGTAAAGGTCCCATAATATCAGTCGAGATCAATTGCCATGGTTCTGTCACCATTCGTTGATTTTGCATGAAACCCATGGGTAATTTTTGCTCCGGTTTCTGTGAGGCACATACTTCGCAATTCCTCACGTAACGAGAGATGTCAGCTGCCATACCAGGCCAGTAAAATTTATTGGCAACACGCTTAAACGTTTTAAATTTTCCCAGATGAGCAGCTGTTGGGGGGTCATGGCATTCTCTAATAATTTCTAAACGCTTCTTCTTCGGAACAACTTGCTTCCATTCGGAATCAGAAAAATTAGAATTGAGAGAAACCTTTCTATACAACAACTTATTCTCTATCTTCCAATTTGGAAATTTCTTCGGGTCTTCGCTAACTAAATTAATCATTTTCTCATACCAAAAGTCCAAATCTTCTTTAACGAGTTCTAATGTCTTGAGAGATTCAGGAGCCCGAGAGAGAGCATCGGCTGGAATATTTGACTTCCCAGAACGATGTTCTATCGAATAGTCATAGCCTTGTAGTTTTAAAGCCCATCTGGCCAATCTTCCCATCGGATCCTTTAGATTTTGAAGCCACTTAAGAGCGGAATGATCGGTTAAAACTTTAAAATGTGAGCCCTCGACATAAGGTCTATATTTGGAAACTGCCCAAACCACTGCTAAGCACTCCAGTTCCGTGGTGGAATATTTTTGTTCAGCTTTTGTTAAAGTGCGGCTGGCGTAGGCAATGACGTTTTCACTACCATCTGGATTGATTTGGGAAAGTATAGCACCCAGGCCAACTGTTGACGCATCCGTCTGAAGAATAAAAGGTCTCTCGAAATCTGGACAATTCAATAATGGAGCATTGGCCAGGTCTTTCTTGATGATATCGAATGCTTCAGACTGTTCTTCTGTCCAAATAAATTTTTTATTCTTCTTCAGGAGAGAAGTTATGGGGGCGATTTTAGTTGAAAAGTGAGGGACAAATCGTCTGTACCAACTTGCTAGGCCAATAAATCTTCGGACTTGTTTGACTGTCTTCGGTTGGGGAAAAGACATGATTGCTTCTACCTTTTCAGGGTCGACATGTAAACCAAATTTGTCTACGATATATCCTAAGTATTTTAGTTCATTTTTACAGAAGTGACATTTTTCTTTATTAAGCGTTAAACCTGCTTCATAGAGTCGCGAGAACACTTTATTGAGAATTTCTAGGTGGTGTGCGAAGGTGGAAGTAGAAATTATAATGTCGTCCAAGTAGACAAATGTATAAGGTTCTAATTCAGGACCTAATACGTTATCAATTAGTCGTTGCCATGTTGCAGGAGCATTATGTAAGCCGAAAGGCATTCTTTTAAAATGAAAAAGTCCTCTTCCTGGGACTGTAAAGGCCGTCTTTTCACGACTTTTCTCTTCAATCGGAACCTGCCAATAGGCGCTCTTGATATCAAGCGAAGATAAAAACTTAGCGTCACGCAATCGGTCAAGTATGGTTGATACATAGGGCAGGGGGTATGCGTCTCTCTTTGTGACTTGGTTCAATTTTCGATAGTCGACGCAAAAACGTTGGCCACCGTCTCGTTTTCGGACTAAAATAACGGGTGAGGACCAGGCACTTTTCGAAGGTTCTACTATATCTTCCTCGAGCATTTCATCTAGCATCTGGTGCATTTTGGATGCAACAATAGGAGAGATCGGATAATAACGTTGCTTGATGGGGAGGTTATCACCAGTATCAATTTTATGTTCAACGCCATGAGCACAACCGATACGGCCTTCCGTCCGTTGAAAATAACTTTGGACGATCCTCTCCAACTGTTTCCTTTGCTGACGATCCAAATCACCGAGATCACCAATTTCTTCAACTGATGATGTGGCTATAAAGTCTTCTTTAAACATCCATGATTTGGTTGTTAAATCGGGGATTATTTGCATTTCACGCCAGAAATCCAATCCAAGAATTAATCCCTTCACATTGGGAACTACTAGAACTTGCACAAATTTTATCTTTCCTTCTAGTTCGAAGGGAACATCTACCACTCCAATTATCTGCCCTAAGGAGCCATCAGCCATCTTGATCTTACGACCTCTTGGTTTATCCAACTTCAAACCTAATGTCTTTACAAGCTGCCAATCGTTGCCCCCTATTACAGTTGAGGTAGCACCTGAATCGAGTAGTCCCAATAGTGAGATTCCTAAAACTTTAACTTTTAAATAAGGACGAGTATCTTGTTGATTAAAAGATTGCATCAATTTCTTGAGCTTGCCATGCTGATAATGATCTTGAACTATTTTAAGCCAAGCTGACCAGTCGCAGTTGTTGAATTTTCGGCAGAAGTTATTCGAGGATGAAGGTTGCCGAGTTACTTCCTCCTCGTCACTTCGTTTCCCGAATTGCATTTAACACATTCTTTAGTGGTCTTACCAAATTGACCACATCGGTGGCAGAACTTCTTAGGAGATTCCGGACAAGTTTTGAATCGATGACCAAATGTTTGACAATTCCAACATTTTGCGTGAACGGGTTTTCTAGAATTTTGAGATGTACTTTCAGAATTTTTAGGAAGGTGATAAGCTAAATCTCTCTCTAAGCAGTCAGGATCGCTACTAGGCGGAGGACGATAACTATTAACTCGATCACGACAACTTTCGATTTGTTTGCATAATCTACGTAGTTGATCTAGAGTTTTAACAGACTCCAAGGCGAGGCGTTCTTGGAAGAATGGGGTAAGATTTCTTTGTATTATTTTCAGCATCCTCTTTTCAGATGGTAACGAGGGGAGCCTAGCGAAATAATTCTTCATTGTCGCAATAAAGGAACCTACTTTTTCTTCACGACCTTGTGTTCGGTTGCGAATTTCTTCCCACAGACGATCTTCGTAATCTTCTGGTTCGAATTCTTCGCGTAATAAATTAACTAATTCGTCCCAAGAGTCGACTTCTTTTCTTATAGATTTGTACCAACTAAGTGCAGGTCCTTCAAAAAGGTCAATGGCTTGTCGGAAAAGATCTTTTTTACTTGTATTTCGAGCTCTTCTTGTCGCAGAGATATTTTCTAAAAAGGCATTGATACTGTAGCCGGAATTATCACCGCTGAATTTGCATTTCCAGTCTTTTACATGAACGGATTTTTTAATTATTATAGTTTTTCTTCTAGTTTCTCCGTGAACGGCGTCGGAGGCTGTATCGTAAGAAGATTCGCTTGATACATACTTCAGATGTCGCCTGGTACGTCGAGTTTCAACCTCGGAACCACTAGATGGAGATTTTTGGCTCTTGGATTTTTTATTGACTAATTGGTGTTTTCTTAACCTATGAGTTGAATTATCCGATTCACTGGAACTTGAAAAAGATCCGCTTCTTCGTCGACTAGAGATTTTCTTTTTAGAGGTACAGTGACTTTTTGATAAACGAACTTCTTGTTTAGGGCTTTTATCTTGTTCATCTTCCTCTTGTGCACTCGAATAATCTGTATTCGATCTTTCCTGGTGTCTGGATGTTGATGGTTGAGAAATTTTAAGATCCAGAATTTTATTTACAGCTGCCTCTTCCTGATCGTCGCTTCCCTTTATGAGCTCCCAGCAATCCAATGTTTCTTGAAGAATGATGGAACGCTCATGTTGAAGTTCTTTTTCTTCCGTGTTAATGCGTAAGGCTCTATTGTAAATATGAGTAAGCTTAGTATTAACCTTCTCGGGGTTTGGTACTTCTTCCTGATTTTTAAACATTTCTTTTACCGCTTTCAATTTATTGTTTAAAATTTCAAATTCGCTTTTTACATCACGCTCAGAATGTCCGGGTTTGTTTACGATTCCGTCCTTTTCGAGTTTGAGAATATTTCTTAAATGTTTTCTCATATCTTGAACATCTGTAGACGAAGTTTCTATACCACGCTCATTCAGCTCATATTCAAGCTCATCTTTAGCCAAACGATTTACATTATAACGTGCCATATTTATTTGTGAGAGAGATTACAAAACTAATTATATAAATGTGTAGCGATTTTTTTTTTTTTGATTTTTAAAAAATTATTTACATAAAAATTATAATTGATATTTAATATTAAAAAAAAAGTTTTATCTAATATCATATGTTCCTTTCCCTGATTTTGGCTTTTTATCTTTACTTACAATTGTTAGAGATAATCATTAAAAGTAAAAAAAAAATTAATATTCTTTTTCTTTAATTTTAAAAAACAGAATTGATAGATTTATTCAATCTTGTGAATATAATTTATTTTTCAAGGTGAGTTAAATTTGTCAAAAATATATTCGATTTATTTATTTTAAATTGTTTCTTTCTTTTTCTATAAATTAGTATTAGAAAAATGAATTATAATTTTAAAGTTTATTAAAACTATTTTTGAAAATAAATGTTCGTATATATTATTAATATTATATTCATAAATTATATATTTTTCAATTAGATGGAAAATTCTTCTATAAAGAGTGATTTTCTCTTTATCAAAAAAAAAAGTTAATTGTAACAAGTCTCTAATAGAAATTGTAAATTTTAATTCTAGGCTAATCACTTGCAAGTTCTTTTTTAAAAAAAATTAATTCATGGAAATCACTGTAGTATCATGAATCACTTTTTTAAACATCTGATAAGCTTGAGGCACTATGTGGCCCTATGTTGCACTATGCTGCCCCACGTTGGGCGCCAAATTTTGTTACGGGCCAGGTGATTAAAAAAAAGTAAAACAAAAAAGTACTTATCTGGTGACCAGCTCAGTGGAGACGGGGTGGATTTCAGGACGATTTCAAAATAAAAGAGAGAAATTTCACCACTAGATGTTATAATTAATTGATTCAAAATAAAACTTGATACATAGTTGATTAGGTCGTTGGTCGTCTCTTCTCAAGGGGTCCTCTCTTGCTCCCTCGGCACACTTGCTCCTGCCTTGCAGATAGGCCTTATCATCAAGGCGATATATTAAAGCCGAAGAGACACCCTTCACCATGGATCCGCTTCTGCGTTGTGGAAGGCTCACTGAGACCCCGAAACGTGCTTTACCGCTTGAGCGACCAACTCTGAGTCCCGGCAAGTTCGTTCGGCGCTGGCGGCCAGTGCCAGCCCCGAGCGAACTTTGACCACCTACTCTCTCGGTTAATATGTATGGCAACGCTCTTTTTCATTAAAAAGAATTAATAAAAATTATATTTAAAAAAATTAAAGAGAGAAAAAAAAGAGAGCGATAACAAAAGTTGTCTCGTTACAAGACCTTAAATAAATTAAAAAAAATATACACTCGCGGACAAAAAAATCGAGCCACCTATTTTTTTTTTTCAACTTCACTTATCTCATAGTCAAGACATCCGATTGGATTAAAATTGGTGTCATTTTTTAGGTAATTTATTGCAATTTAATAATAAAAAAAAAACTGTTTCATTTTGTTTTAAAACTTTTTGATTTATTGAAAAATAATACAAATATAAGAAAACTTGGTTATTCGAGATTATGAATAATTTCATTATTTTTAAAAATAAATCTCATTTTATTTTTAATCTTGAAACAAATCAATTTAAGTTAATATCAGAAATTTAGAAAGAGTATAAAGCACACTTTATTTCCAACTTAACATGGATACACCACCCGTGGTTGCCGCACAAGTTGTTGCGTTAATTCAAAGCGGACTTTCACAGCGTATTGTGGCACAAGAATTAAATTTAACTCGTTCATCGGTTCAAAGAATTTAGCAACGATATAATGAGACTGGATCTCATCACCGTCGCCCCGGGTCTGGAAGAAATCGTGTTACAACTCACATAGACGAACGCTAACTGTACTGCGCGATCGATGGTTAAATGCAATTCAAATTCGACAGAGACTACAGGACGCCCGGGGGGTGGCTGTAAGTTCACGTACTGTGAGACGAAGGTTGCATGAACAAAATCTTAGGTCTCATAAAGCTGCAACTAGCTCAAAATTGACCACAGACCATCGCAAAGCCAGACTAAGATTCGCTCTGGAACACGTTGATTGGACTCTGGAACAATGGACCAGAGTTCTTTTCACGGACGAATCAAGAATATGTCTCCACAGCAAGACAAACGACAAAGAGTCTACCGACGCCCAGGAGAGCGATATGCCCCTTGTTGCATAACCGGGACGGTCAGTTTCGGAGGTGGTTCCATAATGGTATGGGGTGGAATATCCTTAGAAGCTAAAACAGATCTTGTTTTTATTGATGGGGGAGCCAATCCAATTAATCGGAGAGGACTAACGGCTATTCGCTATACTCAGGAAGTTCTTGAAAATCATGTGATGCCCTATGCTGGATTTATCGGCGAAAACATGTTGTTTATGCATGATAATGCAAAACCTCACAGTGCTAAAATCGTGAAGTGTTATCTTCAAGAGGTCGGCATTCAAACAATGGAGTGGCCAGCACGCAGCCCGGATCTGAATCCTATAGAACATCTTTGAGATGAGTTAAAAAGAAGAGTTCGAGCCAGAAATACCTCTATAGAAACGATTGCTGGGCTAAAATTTGCGTTGGAAGAGGAATGGCAAAATATCCCACAGGATGCCATCTTTGGTTTAATTGCTTCAATGAAATCAAGAATGCAGGCAGTTATTAAGGCACGAGGGGTCAATACAAGATATTGAAGTTACATTTTTCAACACAAAATTTTTTAATCTTAAGAAATAATGAAATTATTCATAATCTCGAATAACCAAGTTTTCTAATGTTTGTATTATTTTTTAATAAATCTAAAAGTTTTAAAGCAAAATGAAACAATTTTTTTTTATTATTAAATTGCAATAAATTACCTAAAAAATGACACCAATTTTAATCCAATCGGATGCCTTGATCATGAGATAAGTGAAGTTGAAAAAAAAAAAAAAATAGGTGGCTCGATTTTTTTGTCCGCGAGTGTATATATATATATGGTAGATAATTTTCCAGCGTGCCCTCGGGGCTTGGTGTAGGGGTTAGAGTGCTAACCTCGTATACCGAACGTCGCGGGTTCGGACCCCAGGCAGTCCGATGATTTTATTTAAGGCATTTGGATACCAAATGGCTTAAATAAGAATGCCTGGACCCCAAATAATATATATTCATAACGGTTATCGTCAAAGTCTTAAATGGCCTAAGTTGCCGAAAAGACTGTATGAATGTGTGGGTGAATGTGAGTGTGAATGAGAAAAAAGTGTGAATGTTTAAAAAAAAAAAAAAAAAAAAAAATTTTCCAGCAAATCTATGTACCCTTGATCTTAACAAGTTTTATTACTTGACAAATATCAGCTGAAACATAAAGGCAATAATAATTTTATAAGCATAAAAATTTTATAAAATTTGTGATTCTTAATTTGGACCGTTTATTTTGAAAGTGGTGTAAGTCCATTTTCTATTGTTTCGAGAAAATGAAAGGTTAACATATCTGTTTATTAAGAAATCTATTTACCGACCAATTTTCAATTGTACAAAACATGAGAATTTTTAAAGAAATTTACCACTAGCTAGTTGTTATACATAGAAAATTTACATAAATTTAAGCATAAATTATGTGATATATCATTTTTTAAAAAAATGGACTTACACAATTTTCAAAATAAACGGTCCATTTATAGATTACACCTTAAATTTTTTATCCCCTTTTTTTTGACTATTCTTTTAAAGTGCGCCATCGCATTTATATGTGGGTATGGTAGGATAGCGCCCCTCCATACACCTGAACTTTTGATAATCTATATATCCTAATAAATGATAATTTATATAAAAGTATAAAGATTTATTTTAGATCAAAAGAAAGATGGGCCATTCCTCCCATTTCTACTACTCAATAAATAAAAAAAAAAAATGTGAGATTTGTTTTTTAGTGGCTATTTTTTCATGAGCAAGTTGTTTGTCCAGCTAGGCGTGGCTGCGTTCACGCATCGCTGGATTCTCATATATATATCTGGACACACACAGATGTGATTGTGAGGGTGTTCCACTCTGTATTTGTATATGTGGGTGTGGGGGGTGTCACCGAGAATCGATTCCCGGACTGAGCATGTTTGATGATAGTTAAATTAACGTGTGCAAATGAAGAGGAAATTAAACGATAGCTCTGAAAGCCTGAAGGCTTATGAGTACTTTTTCCCTCCAAAAAATATTTTTTTTTAATTAATATATATTTAATAAATAACATGTCATTTAATTTAAGAGATAGAAAAAACTTTTGTTTTTCTATGTGAACGAAAAAAAAAAAAAAAAAAAGTAAAAGAGAGCTTTTTCTCTTCTCTTTCCAGTTTCTGTTATTCTCTTTTGTAGTCCTGTGCTCTTGTTTTTTTTTCTTTTCTTTATTTATTATTTTGAATATAATCTGTGCTTATATTTGTTTTTCTTTCATCAGTATGTCCATTCTCTGAATATTTTATATTGAATTTTTTTTTTTTTGAAATGATGCCTTTTAAAAATCGTAACCATCAAAAAAGAAAAAAATATCGAACTCAATGAAAGGTTGTTGTCTTGTCAATAAACAATTCAACAAGCTTAATCTATTCTATTAACTAAATACAACAGAATTCTGGAAAAAAATTGAAGAATATAAAAAAATTTATTAAAGTACAAGAGTAAAATGGTCCTAAAACAATTTTGTGGGGAAAATGAGAGAATACATTTAAAAGATCATCTAAAAAATAATTGATTTATGAATTTTCATCAAAATTGATAGACAAAATTTTGAAAAAAAATTAGAAAAATACATCAGTAAAGTACTAGTACTCTGCCCAATTTTATTAAAAACCCTCAAGACGCGTGCGGCATGCATACTTAGCTTAAGTATAAAATTTAGGTATCGAGAGTTTTTTAGTTTTTAAGTAATTTCCATACCCCACATTTTTTGATATTTCATTTGAAATGCATTACATTTATTGACAAAAAAATTCTAAATTCCAGAGGCGTACCGAGGCAGTTGAGGGCCTGGGGTGGCACTAGAAGAGGGGGCCTTATATTAAATTTTGGGGGTGCTCATCTTTAAATATCCCTCGACTCCATACACAAAAATATTTTTAAAATACCGTATATCCTTGAACCTCAAGGGGTCAGAGCCTCTCAAAGAGAAATTTTCATTTTGTTTTTTTTTTTATCTAAATTTTTCCGTTTTTACTTGAGCCCTGAGGGCCCCGGGGCCTCTCAAAGAGAAATTTTCATTAAAATTTGTTTTTTTTTATCTAAATTTTTCCGTTTTTACTTGAGCCCTGAGGGCCCCGGGGCCTCTCAAAGAGAAATTTTCATTAAAATTTGTTTTTTTTTTTATCTAAATTTTTCCGTTTTTACTTGAGCCCTGAGGGCCCCGGGGCCTCTCAAAGAGAAATTTTCATTAAAATTT
>JAKCPI010014982.1:0-21171 GCA_023213315.1 Euborellia annulipes | reverse complement strand
AAAAAAAACACAAATAGAACATAAAATAATTGAAAAGCAAATAAAATTTTTCTGAATGAATAGCCTTTAAATTTAAATTCCCAAAAATAAATTCCTAAAAATTTCCATAAGAAAACATTGGGGTTTTAATTTTCCTTAAATCTCACAAATTAAAATTAATAAAATTTATAATATAGCTTTCAAAAATGGATGTTTTTGAAGAAAATGGTTAATTTGAATTAGAAAATATTTTAAAAAATAAATAAATAAATAAAAGAGCCCATAAAAATCGGTCTAAGTGTTTCAGAGCCCATAAGTTTCAATTAAAAATTAAAAATAATTAAATGTCACAATTATTATTCAATAAACAATCATATTCAATCATATATAACACTTCCAAAACATAAGCATTTTCTGATTCAAATATAAACTTTTTTTTTTACTTTCTCTTACCTATGTATATATGTAATATATATATAGAGAGAAAGTATTGGATTCATGTCAAAAATTCGATGTCGAGATTTTGATGGATCTTCACGTTTTGAGGTCCCCTGAATCCAAAAAAAGTGGTTTTCGCGACATGGTCTGTCTGTGTGTGTGTGGTGGGTGGGTGGGTGGGTGTGTGTGTGGGGTGGTGTGTGTGTCTGTGTTCAATTTTAAGCATGAAGGAATTGAGCTACGAGGTTGAAATTCTATATTTAAGTTAAACACCCCCGGGACCGGAAAAATAAGCTTTTAATCAAAATCGGCCAAAGATTACTAGTACTTTACGATGTACTTTTTCAGTTTTTTTCGATTTTCTCTAAATTTGCTCCAACGATTTTTTTAAAATTCAAAAATCAATTATTTTTTAGATGCTCTTTAAAATGTATATTCTCATTTTGCGATTGAAATCTTCTGAAGACCACTTTACTCTTGTATTTCATAGGGAAGATAGGATAAATGGTTGCCATGGTAACAAAATATAAATATTTTCCCATAATTATAAATTTTACATCTGAATTCATATGTTCCGTACTGTCGGGAACTAAATATATGTCGACACAAAAAATCTGGTGTGACAAGCACAGTACACAACTTTCGATTACCGAAGGTAAGAGAAAGTTGTGTGCTTGCGCCAGTCACACCAGATTTTAATATCTTAACCTCCGAAATCTATTCCATAAGAAAATTTTGGGTTTTATGAAGAATCTTAAATAAATTAAATTTAATAATTAAATCTCTCAAAATAAAATTAATATTTATTATTATAAAATTAAATTTATTTTTCGTCTATTTTTAACAAATCCAATATGATAATTATTTTAAGTTAAGGAGATATATAAATATCTTGATTTGAAAAAGGAAGTATTTCTCTTGGAAATGCTATAATATATGATTGATTATAGAATAATAATTGTAAGATTTAATTATTTTAATTTTTAAATGAAACTAATGGACTCTGAAACACTTTAACGGATTTTTATGGGTTCATTTAAATTAATTATTATGATAATTAATTATTTTAATTTTTATTGAACTCTGGAATTAGTTGACGGTTTTTTACGGTATTTTTTTTTCAAAATTATAGAGAATATCCCAAGGGAGCTTTTATTTATACAAAAACTGGTGTGTTTAGAAATAAAAAAAATTCTAAAAATTAAAATTCCAGTGTTTTTTTATTCATTTCAGTAGTTAAAATTTCCTATTAGGTCGTCATTTAAAAAAATGTTTAAAATCTTGAAGAAAAAAAAAAAAATCAAATTAACGAGATGAGCAAATCATTAAATAAATTATAAGAATTTGTAAAGAAGGACTCAAATTTTATCACGCCACAATTTATAATGCTTATTTTATGATTGTTAAGAATTATCATGGTATAGCTAAGATATTTCTCAAAGGGGTCCAAATTACTAATTCCGTAGTCTCTAGTTGAATTGAATAAAATTTTAAAATGATATATTTCACGTTTTTAATTCATCAAAAAGGTAAAATATATTACCTAGTATATTATTTAAATTTAGACATCTAGAGAAATTTTAAAACTCTCACTGATGAAATTTCAAGAAAATAAAATTATTTAATTAAAAATTCAAATTTTTTTTATTAGACCGCCCTCTACGTGACTATGATTAGAAGTTATAATTTTAATTTCTAAATAAATCAATTTAGCCAGCGTGTATTTAAGTTTTTTTTTCCCCATTAAATTCGTTTTAATCGTTTAATAATAGCGATCACTTGTTGGTTTCTATTTGATTATTTAAGTATTCGTTCCCCCTCCCCTCCCCCATCTCACGGAAAAGAAAATTTTTCTTAATCATTTCGATCTAAAATAAATTTTTCACAGTTTGTAGGTAATTTAGATGTCTGATGTAGATGTGTATGTGTGTTTGTGGAAACTAGTCTGAGCTGAGTGACCCCTAGGAAACGTTTAAAAGCCACCCCGGGTTCCAACCCCAGGGGGGTCATCGAGCACCTGCTTCCGGTTAGGTCTGTCCATTGGCCAGGAACAATTATCCAAGAATGTAGATTAAAACAAGCAATGGGGGAGATAAACGTGAAAAAGGCAGGCCGGCCATTTGTTAAGTGTTCTTTGCACCTAATTCTGACATCATACGGGGCGAAAAAAAAAAAAACTTTTTTTGTTAATAGAATTATTTATTTATTTGAATTTTCAAAAAAAAAAAAACGAAAAAAAATTTGTAAATAAAATTCAAAAAGAATATTTGAAAATACCAACATATATACAAATATTAGAAAAAAGATGAATTGGATGACGTTATGCATAAAGGAACCAAGCGCCATTATGATCGAAATTGAGATCAGGCCGGGAAAAAGAAGATCTATCTCTTTATTTAAATTATTTTCTTAAACAAATTTTATTTATTTAAAACAATTTGTGCAGGCCACCCTCGGCGGGTCATGTACCTAGTCAGGAGGTTAGACCTTTCACGTTATTTTCTAATTTTTTTCAAAGTGCTTTGAATTTTTCTTTAAAATTAGCGAAATTTCAATAACTAAATCTTTTTAAACAGCTTTTCAAAAATAAAATCACTCTCGTAAATTTTTCTATAGGTATTTAAAAAAAGCCCATAAAAATTCGTCATGTAGTCCTAGTAGTGTTGGGTGATATTGTATCAGGGGCGTATATACCCCCCCCCAAATTTTTTTAGGGCGTCGAGTGGGCCCGGGCCCTTCCCCCGAAATTTTCTAAATGCATATAGACCTATAGGGATATAGAGACAATAATGTGTCTCGACCCGGGGGCCCCCCCGATGTTTGCTCGGCCCCGCAGCACGAAAATTCCAGGTCCCGCGAAAGAGATGAAATGTTTCGCGAACGGCACATAAAAAAATTTTGCTTCTCTAAAAAAAAGGTAAAATATATTTTTACGGGCGAGAAAAATAAAATTTTGGTTCAGCAAAAGAGGAAATGTTCCGCGAAAAACAAAATTTTTCGTAGAAAATTTTTTGAGAACACGCCCCCCCCCCCCCCGAAAAAAATTTCTATATACACCCCTGTATTGTATCAATCTGATACTTAGTACTTAAAGTACTAGGAACACAAAACGGGTACGGACAGGGCCATTTTTGCCCCTTTGGGCACAAAAATTTTCCGCCCTTTTTTCCGTACAATGAAAAATATTGAAAGTAGTTGAAAAGACAATATACACATAGTGCAAATTTTTTATTGTAAAAAACTTTTAAATTTAATGAGTACAAATCTTTACAAAAAAAAATGAATTTTGAATTGAAAGTGCATTCTCTAAACCAGCGGTTCCCAACCCATGGGCCGCGGGCTGATTGGAATTGGGCCGCGGACGTCTAATGAAAGATAAAAATTATTACTTATAATTAGAGAGCGGAAAAAAAGTCTTTCGACTTTTGTCAATTTTGAGTCTTTTCCAGATTTTCTTCACTGATCTCACAAAAAGAAAAGTTTTTTGAAATTTTCAAAAACGACTTTTGCGCTTCCCTGTCCCTATTTATTCCAATTGATTTGTATTCAAATTAATTAGGGTGGACATTATCCATAAAGGTCATATTTTTTCCATCGCCTTTGAACTTTGAGAATTTTCAAGATTTTCCTAAAACTTCTCACAAGGGACAGAATTAATTTCAAATTACAATAAAACTAGAAATTTATTATTTAGAATCTTTTATTGCTTAAAATTAGCTCAAATAATACATAATTAATAGAACGAATAGGGATAGATTAAATTGTATCATCTGTCAAAGTTCCTCAGCATAAATCTCTTTTTTCATTTCATATTTATTTGTCAATCTTATTTTTCTATTCGATTATATAAAATTATATTTAACAAATAGTAGTTAAGTGTTTAGTCAAATCTAAAAATTTATAATAATAAAAATAAGAGCTTTTTCAATTTTAGTTTTCTTGAAAAATAATACAAAGATAAACTGAAGGTTTAGTGCGATTTAAGGCTATCCAGTATCCTTCAAAAATCCAGTTTTCATCAAAAATTGACTTTTTTCAAACCTGACCCATAGTTTTTAAGATTTCTTTTGGTTCTTAATACAAAGTAATGCAATAAAATCATTTTTTTTTTAACTAATTTTGTACCAACCCATTTTACTTACACATACACGCATACATTTATACCCTAGTATGGGCCTCAGCGTTTTTTTTACGGCAAAAATGGGCCGCACATCAAAAAAGGTTGGGAACCGTTGCTCTAAACTAATAGCACTAACTAAAATATTTTAAGTCGAACAAAAACATATTTTTTGTTTTTTTACATAGACTAGATAATAATTGCGAAAAAATTTCCGCCCCTGAGAATTTGGCGCCCTGGGCCAGTGCCCACTATGTCCATTGATAAAAATGGCCCTGGGTACGGACGAAAAGTATCGGTTATCAGGAAAAAAAAAAATTTCCAAAATTTTCCGCAGGGCGGACAAATAAAAAATTTCATAAAAAATATAGTTCCGCAAAAACAAAATTTTTCGCAGGCCGAATTTGTAACGGGTAAAAAAGTATCAGGTATAAGTATCAGGTACGAACGGAGTAGCTGTAACAACTAGCACCTGATACAGCAAAATCGAGTACCGACCCATCCCTACATGTAAGTTAATTTAAGTGTTAGTAAAAGAAAAAGTTGAAATTAAATCTCACAATTGTTATAATATAATTAACCATATAAATAAATGTTTTAAATTTGAGTTTGTCCCGAGGGCTCGCTGGTGTAGTGAGCTAGGGTGTCAGCTTCTGCAAAGAAGATCCCTGTTCAAATCCTTGGCGTGCGGGATTTTTCATTAAATAAAAATATTTATTTAATGTAAACAAATCCTCAAGCAAGCCCTGAATTGGAATATAGGATCTTTCCACAATAGCCCTCAGGCAACTCTACGAGGAGAGGGAGTTGCTGTGACATCCCGTCCTGTGGAAGGGACGTAAAGAAGGTTCCCTCTCAGTGATGCATTCTTCGAAAGGAGTAGGCTACACGCCGGTGCTGAGGGAGTCCCTCCTCAAACTAGGACATCCTCCATAGCATAGAAGAGGTTGGATAAAAAGGAGCCGGTTGGAACCAGAAATAAGGATTAGTTCACTAGCTAGAGATGAGAGCAGGAGGAGGAGCTAGAGATAGGAAATGATGTAACTTCACGGGGTGCCGGTAGATGGCTACGGCCAGAGGCCGGTTGGGTTTGAGGTCTGTGTCTTCGTGCACGAAAGCACCTCAGGTAAAGAAACGGGGATCCCGATAGGAATTTCAAATAATAATAATGAGTTTGTCCCATCAACTACCTGAACTTGGACACTTAGAATTAGTCGCTGCAACTGTCAGCTCTCCCCACGGACAACTGATCATCGCGAGCACATACAACTCCCCGTCGCGTGCCCGTCCACTCGAGCGAAGCGCTCTTTCCACTCTTCTTGGGATTGGAAGTAAGGTTATTATCTCTGGTGACCTGAATGCTAGACATTCTGAATAGGGCTGCAGAAGAGAAAACAACAACGGGCGCACACTGCTTGAGATGGCATCCAGACGCAACTTAAACATTGTCTTCCCAGCCGAACCAACAAGATACCCTTCCAACACAAACGCAATTCCAAGCACATTAGACTTGCTCGTTATCAAAGGTATGCCTAACATCGAATCAACAACTATAAGTCTTCACGAGCTCAACTCCGATCACAATCCGGTTTACACTGCAATCAAGAAACCAATATTTTCAAACAGGAAAGTTAAATGGGACCTACAAAGTGCCGACTGGACTAAATACCGATCATATATATGTGAACACTTAGAACTCGCACCAATAGGCACAATTGACCAGCTAGAAACAGCAGTTAGTAATCTTACTAATATAATCACAGAAGCAGCAAACTATTCCATACCAAAGAAACCAGTTTCTTCTTTTAGCGATCCGCTTCCGGAAGAAATTTACAAGTTGATTGTAGAAAGAAATCGTGCTAGAAGATCATGGCAGCGTCACCGGATTGACACCTCACGAACTGAAATGAACCGTCTGTCAAAAACAATCAAAATAGAAATAGCAAAATGGAGGCAAAAGGCCTGGATAAACCGCATCACCAAGTTAACCCACAAAAACTGTTCACTCTGGGAGTTTTCTAAGCGCTTAAGAAGAAGGAAAAATACTATTGGCCCGCTCTCTAGTCCAAACGGCCTTGAATACTCACCCCTACTCCAAACAACACTATTAGCCAATAGCTTCAAGCAACAATTCACAAACAACGAAAAATCTAAATTAACAGACTCGATCCTAAAAAAGACGGGTCGCTCGCGCACTGGAACTACGCCAAGAAGAAACCATTGTACACCGCGTTAAGCCAAAAGAAGTTCAAGAAGCCATAAGAAAAATCAAAACAAGAAAAGCACCCGGTTCAGATGGAATTCTTCCAATCTTCATAAAATCCCTGCCAGGCAAAGCCAGACTTTTCCTTGCCTGGGTATTTGAATCAATGTTAAATCTCAGTCATTTTCCCTCTACATGGAAGCACGCTGAAATAATTCCGATACCCAAGGCAGGTAAGGAAAAAACTGACCCCTCCAACTACCGGCCAATTTCTCTCTTACCTGTTCTTGGAAAGTTAGCCGAACACTTTATTCTCAGGTGGTTAGAGAGAGAGAACCTATGAACTTGAGCTCCTGCCTAAATTCCAGTTTGGTTTCAGGAAGACACACTCAGCAGTCCATCAAATAGCCAGGGTTCATCACTTCATCAAAAACAGGCTCCGAGTGAAGAAAGCAACTGGTATGGTCCTGCTAGATATTGCAAAGGCTTTTGACAGCGTCCCGCATCTTCCATTGGCTGCAAAACTCTTTCTCCTCGGATTACCTGAGCCACTCTGCCAGCTAATCGGAAACTTTCTGCTAAACAGATCGTTCAGAGTCCGAATCGATAATAACACTTCAGACTGGCATCCAATCAACGCTGGAGTCCCGCAAGGTGCTTTGCTGTCTCCCTTACTATACATACTCTACACCTCAGACATACCTAAACTGGAATTTGCACAAATAGCTCAATTTGCTGACGACACGGCCATATACTATTCCAACAAGAACTTCACTTGCTTAAAACGCAGACTCCAAGAAGAAACCACCATAATAACCAGATACTTCAAAAAATGGCGCCTGAAAATAAATCCGAACAAATCCGAAGCAATCCTGTTTACAAACAAGCGGAAATACTTGCATACAACCCTCGCAATAGACAGTCACACGCTAAAATGGTTACCCAAAGTCCGCTACTTAGGGGCCATAATGGACAGAAGGACAAACTGGGCCGCTCATGTAAAGACAGCAGCAGCTAAAGGTCAGCAAGCCATCAGCATTCTCTGGCCACTAATCAAACGCAACAGTCCTCTACCAATTCCGGAAAAACTAATGCTCTACAAAACAATCATAAGAACCACAATAGCCTATGCTGCGCCTGTTTGGTTTCCTCACATATCACGATCAAATCTCCTCCGCCTGGAAAGAATTCAGTCAAAATCACTGAGAACAATAGCTGACCCACCACCTGGAATCAACAACTGCATCATCCGAGTTAGTCTAAACGTGGACTCCTTGGAAGAGCATCTCAACATGGTCACTTCAAAATTCATCACCAAATCGCGAGCTCACGACAACTCATTCATCTCGGACCTCTATTCCACATCATGAGACTTTATTTTTCTACCCTTTTATTTTTTTTATATTTCTATATTTTTACATTTTACTTTTTTAGAAAAAGTCCGGTAAGAAAGGTTTTTTTTTAAATTTTCCTTTCTATCCTATGGGATAAGCAACAAGGACGAATGAATACAAGAGGACAGTCGATAGTGGGGCCAGAAGATCTCGAAGTCGAAGTTTTATAATATAATGTACACCTCTCTGCTATATTTGTTAATAAAAATAATCTTTAATCTTTAATCTTTGAGTTTGTCATCTTAAACTTTCATCATTATTAACGGATACAGAAGAATACATTATAGTTTGATATAGGAACCGACCGAATATTCGGTTTCGGTTACGGTTTCGGCCAGTTTCGGCCAAAAATCATGGTTTCGGCCGTAGTTTCGGTTTCGGCCAAAAAGTGGCCGAACCTTTCGGCCGGCCGAAACCAGAGTCTGAAAAAATGGGATGAGACTCGCATGCAAAAAAAAAAAAGGTCAAATAATTTGCTCTTGAGGGAGAAAAAAATTTTAGTCTCCCTAAAAAAAAAGGTAAAATGATTTTCACGGGAGGGAAAAAAAATTCAAAAAAAAAAAAAAAAAAAAAGTAAAATGAAAAAAAATTTTTATAGGAAATACAAGTTTCGGTTTCGGTTACGGTTTCGGCCGAAACTAAGGTTGAGGCCGAATATTCGGTTTCGGTTTCGGCTGAAAATCTTGTTTCGGTCGGACCTTAGTTTGATACTAATATTAATTGATTGAAATAAATAGGGATAGAGACTTTTGACGATAATCGTTACTTGAATTTTGAGTCCAGGCATTCTCTTATTTAAGCCAATTGGTATCTAAATGGCTTAAATAAAATCATCGGACTAGCTGGGGTCCGAACCCGCGACCCTTCATATACAAGCCAGGCGCGCTACCAACTACACGGAGCCCGAGGGCAATTTTTCCTTTATAATTCATTTATTTCGTAACTACTTGACGGATTTTCATGGGCTTTTTTTTAATAATTAGAGAATTATTTAACGAGGGTGATTTTATTTTTGAAAAAATGATTTAGGGCGTTTGTGGAAATAAAAAAATATTTAGATATTCTAAATAAATAAAATTTAGATAATTTAAATTTTAAATAATAAAAAATAAAAGTTTATTTTATTTTTTAATTTGTTTCAGGTCTTTTTCGGCATCTGAGGCCATGAGACTTCCATCCCTATTTATTTCTAATCAATTAGTATCAAATTCTTCATATAATAATAAAAAAAATGACAAATTCAAATTTTAAACATTTATATGATTAATTATAGTAAAACAATTGTGAGATTTAATTTCAAATTTTTCTTTTATTAACCCTTAAACTACATGACCAATTTTTATGGGCTTTTTTTTAATATATACGGGAGTGATTTTATTTTTGAAAAAATTCATTTAGGGTCTTTAAAAAGATTTAGTTATTGAAATTTCGCTAATTTTTAAAGAAAAATTCAAGAAGGGGTCACTTTCAAATAACGTGAAGGGTCAAACCCCCCTGGCTAGGCTCATGACCCACCGAGGGCGGCCTACACAAATTGCTTTAAATAAATAAAATTTGTTTATGAAAGGAGATTGGGTTTAAAACACATGGCAAGTTGAATCACTGAGTATCCCGTATGTTTATGTATCCTGTAACGAAGGAACCGGTTAAATGGGGGGATGGAGGAAGGGGTAAGTAAGTTAATACACGCATCTATCTACCAAATGTACAAAAGAAAAAAAAAACTAATATGTAATAATAGGCTTCCTATTTAGGGCCATCCATTTGAATAATCGTTTCCGATGGATTCGGATATTTTCTGTTTACGCCCTTTGGCGGCTTTTTCTTTTTTTTCCAGGGCATTAAATTAAAGCCAAATGGACGGACGGGACGACGCCGGCCCTCTCGTTAACCGAGGGAAATTTATCAGTGATTTAGTAGGACAAGATTTATTTTATTTAAATAGTTTGGGGGGGGGGGGTGTTCGAATCAGACACCTGCCTCTTAGGTGGTAATGGCGTAGTGCCTATATTACAAAGTATTTGTTTTAACGTAATATTAAACTCTCAACCGTTGGGTCTAGTTGAAATATTGGATATACTAGTTAACATAATATGTTTCAAGTTTTTATAGGTGAAATAATACAGTTTATAACTATTTTGATATAACCCAGAATATTGTATCAAAATAGCTGGAATTAGGGACACGAAAAAAGTATCGATACTTACTGGTATCGATACTTTTGTTTCGATACTAGTACTTTTTTACTCGATACTTTTTGGTATCGATACTTTTTTCGATACGATACCAAGCACAAGTTTCGATACTTTTTTTGACACCACCTCTAGGGACACTTAAAAAATATCGATACTTACTGGTATCGATATTTTTGTTTCGATACTAGTACTTTTTTTACTCGATACTTATTGGTATCGATACTTTCCTTTCGTTACGATACCAAGTACAAGTATCGATACTTTTTTTCGATACCGTATCCCTAGCTGGAATCTTACATTGCAATATTAAATATTGCAAGAACAGTGCAGCAATATTGCTGCAAAATTCCTGTCCTCCTCTTTGTAACTTCATAAATATTGCGGCAATATTGCACAGGGAAATTGTCGCAAAGTTGCTGCAAAATTGTTGCAATATTAGTGCAATATTCCAGGTTGTCTGGAAAAGTTAAAATGTGGTGAACGTGAAGTTGATAATTATAAAAAGTAAAAAAAAAATCAATTTTAATACATTTATATGATTAATTATAGTAAAATAATTGTGAGATTTAATTTCAACTTTTTCTTTTATCAATATTTATCCTTAAACTATATGACGAATTTTTATGGGCTTTTTTTTACAATAATATATTGAAAATTTACGAGAATTATTTTTGAATAAAATTGATTTAGGGTGTTTAAAAAATTCTAAAGGTTTAATTAATCTTAAATCAATGAAATTTCGCTAATTTTAAGAAAATTCAAGAATGAAAAAATTAAAAAATAACGTTTAAGCTTTATCTTTCTGAAATTTTGTATTTTTTTTTTCCGGCAAGGGTTAGTTACCCCATGTAGTTTTTTTTTTTTTTTTAAGAAATAAATGTAATTTTTTTAGGGCATAAATTTTTCTAGATATATTTATGAATTATTATTAATATTATTGTTTTATTTGCACCCTGTTACTCATTAGTGTGTCAAGCGCCAGCTACTGAGTTTTGAGAAAATCAACATTAAAGTTTTTTGTTTTGATTGGATTATATATAATTTTTTTGTCAATTGTCAAGTAACATTAAATATAAATTTTTTAGGACATATTTCATTAAAAATATTAATTATAGCAATTGAAACAATATTCCGTGCTCAACTGAATTTTTAATTTTTTTGGTGCTTGACACACTATTGCATAACAGGGTCCATTTAATGTTCCATGTATTAAAATTTTTTTTTCTTATCTTTGGCAAGGTGGAATTTCAATACATATAGATAAAAAAAAAATGAAAATATTTAAAGGTGTCTAATGTTTTAAAAATTTGCTCAAAAAACATTTAATTCTGGTAACTTTTTTTTATTATTTGGGCCCATTGTGTCCCGTTTCAAAATTCCTGTTAATTGTAAATATATGAGACAGACAGACAGACGGACAATAAAAGGTAAAAAAAAAAAAAAATAATAATTCGCAAACGACGAGACTTGTTCGCTCTCTATTGGAGAATTTAAAAACTAATTCTAATACGGGTTTAAAAGGGGAGGGAGAGAGAGCAGGGCTGAGAGATGCTGCTGCTGCTGCTCAGATGATCCATCGATTTTCTATTTTTCTCCCCTTCCCATCATTAAAGGAGGTGGGATGAAAAAATAAATGTATTGAGACCATTTTGACTTATAATAATTGAGAGATTTCATAAAATACTAATTAGCTCACGTCTTAAATGAGATATTGAAATAAATTAAACTATTCTATTAAAAACACTGAGTTATAAGTTTTAACGATTTATTTAAAAATTACCTTTTTAATAGATATAAATTAAGTGTTAAAATTAATAATTTTTGATAAATGGTTTAAACATATGACCTAGTGTTTTTTAATCTCTCTTATTATTTATTTAACAAATACTTATGGAACTTATATAATGGTACATCCATTTTAATAATTAATAACAATAAAAGAGCTAAGGAGGACCGCACAGAGCGGTAAAAATTTATTCCTAACTATTAAAATGAAATAAATTATTTTCGCTTAGGACGGGAAGCGAACCCAGGACCCCAGCCATGAGAACTTAATTTAATGTATTTTTCTTTCTTTTATATCCAGAAATAAAAATTTTTTATTTTATTTTTATAAAAAAGAAGCTAATGTCTTCTTCCTGAGTCATGGGTCACGGGCTTTTTATAATATATATATTGTATTGAGTTTTTACGTCACAGGCCAACAATTAAGAATAAAAAAAAAAAAAAAATTCTAGACCTCCTTCGGCTGGTCGCGCACTTAGTCAGATAAGACAAAAGTAATTAATTTTAATCAAATAATAAATGCGAGAATGGTTTTTTTTAAAATAAAGTGAATCCTTTCCTTTCTTGAATTTCACCTTGAAAACAGAGGCTAATTAATTTTATTTTAAATAAACTTTTTTTTTTGTTATTTATAATAAAAAAAATAAATAAATTCTTGGAGTTATTCAAAAAATAATAAAACGTAGTATTGAATAAAATTTATTAAAAAAAAGACCCCATAAAAATCGGTCAAGTGGTTTCCGAGCAGAGTGTCTCAAATTATGGGCCAAATTTCTTTAAAAGTGGGATAGGAGATATTAAAAAAAAAAGTTAAATTAATTAAATCTCGCAATTATAATTCTATAATTAATCATATAAATATTAAATTTTAATCTTTTTTCTCATTTAAAAGAAAAGAGAAAAAAAGTCGGGATCTCAATTTTTCCATTTCAATTCCTTAATGACGAACGAGAGTGAATTATTTTTGAATTATTATTATTATTATTATTCAATAAAAATAATAATAATTCTTTTTTCGTTCTCGTTTTTTGTATAATGTAATAAATTAAGAAATTCAATTTCTCCTTACTTGGGATGAAAGAAGACATTTCTTTTTTTTTTTATATTAAATTTTATTGGCAGTATTCAAAGAGAAATGTCTTTTAAGATGATAATCATCGTTGTCATCATTCCCCTGCCCCCCCCCCCCCACGGTGAATCCTTTTATTTTCCACCCTCATCTTTCCTGTAATTTCTCTCAATACGAATTAAAGAGACAGATGTATTCGAGATAATTGACCAGAATTAATGTTTTGAGCAATGGCAACGAGAAAGAGAGAAGAGGATTAAAGAAAAGAGATCAGCCACTGTGCGTGGATATCTGTTATTTTCTCTTCTCTATTCAGAAAGAACCAGAACAACAATTCTCTTGAATACAGGTAGAGGAAAAACTTAAATTCTCTTTAAACTAGCTGCACCTCACGCTTTCGGGGGGGGTGCCACAGGCGGACCCTCGCCTTTCCTCAATCTTGTGTCGTAATTTTCCAGACACTTCATATACTAAATATAAATACCTGACTTTTTAAGGAATATGTAGGCCTACACTCTCTCATTTGGCTTAAAAATAATTATTATTGTAAATATTTGTTAAAATAATATCTTATTATTTATTTTATTTATTATATTTAAATTTATTTATATTATTATATTTAAAATTTTGTTAATCATAAAACTAAAATGTATTTTTATATTATAAAGAAATGAAAGCATTCATTTATTATAGTAAATATATCTTGATTGTGATTTCCAAGACTGAAGACTATGGTTTATAACCATCTGAACTGAATGTTCAGTCGAAAATTGACCTGCAACCAAAAAACTACCGTGTTTTATTTTATTAACTATCAACACTTTAGTTCATCATAAAAAAACACTTCCACAATATAAATTTAAATCATAATTGTGTGTGCAAGTCCATCTAAAATAAATATTTTAGTTATTATTAAAGATTATATTCCAAATGTAAATTTAAATAATTAATAGTTATTTAAAACAAAGTATTCATTTACCTTTTATAATAATATAATAATGCTCTTCTTTTTTTATAAACTATAATTTCCAAAATAAAACTGCAAAAAAATATATTTTTATTAATTATTATATTCCAAGTGGAAATTTGAATAAATAATAATGTTATTTAATAATAATTTAATTTAATAATTAATTCTTACCTTAATTTTTTACTTTTATGATAATTTGAAAATTAAAATCTGACAACTGTTGTCAAAAACAAAGACTCAAGTCACCTCTCGACTTGACTTGTTAAATTCTGACTTGTTTGCTATCTAGTCCGCATGAAAAATAACTATGAAATCGAACGAACTTATTTGAAACTAGTCTTGGCTTAAGAAATAACTCTGAATAACGAAAACATCGAATAAGTTAGGGTTAGTGACCTAGGTAACAAGTCTTTGTTACGGGCCAGGTGATTAAAAAAAAGTAAAACAAAAAAGTACTTATCTGGTGACCAGCTCAGTGGAGACGGGGTGGATTTCAGGAAGATTTCAAAATAAAAGAGAAATTTCACCACTAGATGTTATCATATAATTAATTGATTCAAAATAAAACTTGATACATAGTTGATTAGGTCGTTGGTCGTCTCTTCTCAGGGGTCCTCTCTTGCTCCCTCGGCACACTTGCTCCTGCCTTGCAGATAGGCCTTATCATCAAGGCGATATATTACAGCCGAAGAGACACCCTTCACCATGGATCCGCTTCTGCGTTGTGGAAGGCTCACTGAGACCCCGAAACGTGCTTTACCGCTTGAGCGACCAACTCTGAGTCCCGGCAAGTTCGTTCGGCGCTGGCGGCCAGTGCCAGCCCCGAGCGAACTTTGACCACCTACTCTCTCGGTTAATATGTATGGCGACGCTCTTTTTCATTAAAAAAGAATTAATAAAAATCATATAAAAAAAATTAAAGAGAGAAAAAAAAAGAGAGCGATAACAAAAGTTGTCTCGTTACAAATTCCTTCTCCTTCCCCGTCTTTTTTTTCTTCTTGTTGCTAGTTAGCATACATCTTCAAATCTTGGACATGCCAGGTACCCAAACTCTTTCCGCCAAGGTCCTCCAGTTCATACGTGGTTGGTCCAATATTCTTCTTGACTCGGCACTTCAGAAACTTGGGAGCCAGCTTCGAAGAAAAGTAGGCGCCGGCATCGGACAGTTGGTAATTCCGTTTCCAGACAAGATCTCCAGGCTTTAGTAAAATTGCAGGTCTTCGGCGTAAATTATATGATCTTGCACTTGCTTCGTAAGCCCGACGGATTTTATCGGCGACGTCGTACCAAATTAGAGGAAGATTTCCCAATTTCTCGGTATGTTCGTCAAATGATTGACAACGCTGGATGTCAACTGGACTGATGGAAGGTCTGTCCTTTCCAGAGATGACTACTTCCCTACCAAAGTTGAGAAAATTAGGGCTGTAGCCAGTCGTCTCATGGATCGCGGACCGCAAGGCATATCCGATTTGGGGTAGGTGTCTGTCCCAATGTCTTTGATTCTCCTTGATATAGGAACGGATTGCTGTTTTAACGACTCTATTCACTCGTTCTGTCGCATTTGCTTGAGGATGATAATTTGGGTTGTATAGGGGCTTAGATTGGTATTCAGCTAATTTTCTCTTGAATTCTTCACTGCGAAACTGTGGACCGTTGTCGCAGATGACGAAACGAGGAGCCCCATACACACAAAAAATATCATTTTCCAATATTTGGCAGATGTTCTTGCTATTTGCAGTTTTCAAAGGGAAAATCAAAGAGAACTTAGTGAAATAATCGGATACTACCAATATCCACCTGTTTCGATTGGTTGTCATTGGTAAAGGTCCCATAATATCAGTTGAGATCAATTGCCATGGTTCTGTCACCATTCGTTGATTTTGCATGAAACCCATGGGTAATTTTTGCTCCGGTTTCTGTGAGGCACATACTTCGCAATTCCTCACGTAACGAGAGATGTCCGCTGCCATACCAGGCCAGTAAAATTTATTGGCAACACGCTTAAACGTTTTAAATTTTCCCAGATGAGCAGCTGTTGGGGGGTCATGGCATTCTCTAATAATTTCTAAACGCTTCTTCTTCGGAACAACTTGCTTCCATTCGGAATCAGAAAAATTAGAGTTGAGAGAAACCTTCCTATACAACAACTTATTCTCTATCTTCCAATTTGGAAATTTCTTCGGGTCTTCGCTAACTAAATTAATCATTTTCTCATACCAGAAGTCCAAATCTTCTTTAACGAGTTCTAATGTCTTGAGAGATTCAGGAGCACGAGAGAGAGCATCGGCTGGAATATTTGACTTCCCAGAACGATGTTCTATCGAATAGTCATAGCCTTGTAGTTTCAAAGCCCATCTGGCCAATCTTCCCATTGGATCCTTTAGATTTTGAAGCCACTTAAGAGCGGAATGATCGGTTAAAACTTTAAAATGTGAGCCCTCGACATAAGGTCTATATTTGGAAACTGCCCAAACCACTGCTAAGCACTCCAGTTCCGTGGTGGAATATTTTTGTTCAGCTTTTGTTAAAGTGCGGCTGGCGTAGGCAATGACGTTTTCACTACCATCTGGATTGATTTGGGAAAGTATAGCACCCAGGCCAACTGTTGACGCATCCGTTTGAAGAATAAAAGGTCTCTCGAAATCTGGACAATTCAATAATGGAGCATTGGCCAGGTCTTTCTTGATGATATCGAATGCTTCAGACTGTTCTTCTGTCCAAATAAATTTTTTATTCTTCTTCAGGAGAGAAGTTATGGGGGCGATTTTAGTTGAAAAGTGAGGGACAAATCGTCTGTACCAACTTGCTAGGCCAATAAATCTTCGGACTTGTTTGACTGTCTTCGGTTGGGGAAAAGACATGATTGCTTCTACCTTTTCAGGGTCGACATGTAAGCCAAATTTGTCTACGATATATCCTAAGTATTTTAGTTCATTTTTACAGAAGTGACATTTTTCTTTATTAAGCGTTAAACCTGCTTCATAGAGTCGCGAGAACACTTTATTGAGAATTTCTAGGTGGTGTGCGAAGGTGGAAGTAGAAATTATAATGTCGTCCAAGTAGACAAATGTATAAGGTTCTAATTCAGGACCTAATACGTTATCAATTAGTCGTTGCCATGTCGCAGGAGCATTATGTAAGCCGAAAGGCATTCTTTTAAAATGAAAAAGTCCTCTTCCTGGGACTGTAAAGGCCGTCTTTTCACGACTTTTCTCTTCAATCGGAACCTGCCAATAGGCGCTCTTGATATCAAGCGAAGATAAAAACTTAGCGTCACGCAATCGGTCAAGTATGGTTGATACATAGGGCAGGGGGTATGCGTCTCTCTTTGTGACTTGGTTCAATTTTCGATAGTCGACGCAAAAACGTTGGCCACCGTCTCGTTTTCGGACTAAAATAACGGGTGAGGACCAGGCACTTTTCGAAGGTTCTACTATATCTTCCTCGAGCATTTCATCTAGCATCTGGTGCATTTTGGATGCAACAATAGGAGAGATCGGATAATAACGTTGCTTGATGGGGAGGTTATCACCAGTATCAATTTTATGTTCAACGCCATGAGCACAACCGATACGGCCTTCCGTCCGTTGAAAATAACTTTGGACGATCCTCTCCAACTGTTTCCTTTGCTGACGATCCAAATCACCGAGATCACCAATTTCTTCAACTGATGATGTGGCTATAAAGTCTTCTTTAAACATCCATGATTTGGTTGTTAAATCGGGGATTATTTGCATTTCACGCCAGAAATCCAATCCAAGAATTAATCCCTTCACATTGGGAACTACTAGAACTTGCACAAATTTTATCTTTCCTTCTAGTTCGAAGGGAACATCTACCACTCCAATTATCTGCCCTAAGGAGCCATCAGCCATCTTGATCTTACGACCTCTTGGTTTATCCAACTTCAAACCTAATGTCTTTACAAGCTGCCAATCGTTGCCCCCTATTACAGTTGAGGTAGCACCTGAATCGAGTAGTCCCAATAGTGAGATTCCTAAAACTTTAACTTTTAAATAAGGACGAGTATCTTGTTGATTAAAAGATTGCATCAATTTCTTGAGCTTGCCATGCTGATAATGATCTTGAACTATTTTAAGCCAAGCTGACCAGTCGCAGTTGTTGAATTTTCGGCAGAAGTTATTCGAGGATGAAGGTTGCCGAGTTACTTCCTCCTCGTCACTTCGTTTCCCGAATTGCATTTAACACATTCTTTAGTGGTCTTACCAAATTGACCACATCGGTGGCAGAACTTCTTAGGAGATTCCGGACAAGTTTTGAATCGATGACCAAATGTTTGACAATTCCAACATTTTGCGTGAACGGGTTTTCTAGAATTTTGAGATGTACTTTCAGAATTTTTAGGAAGGTGATAAGCTAAATCTCTCTCTAAGCAGTCAGGATCGCTACTAGGCGGAGGACGATAACTATTAACTCGATCACGACAACTCTCGATTTGTTTGCATAATCTACGTAGTTGATCTAGAGTTTTAACAGACTCCAAGGCGAGGCGTTCTTGGAAGAATGGGGTAAGATTTCTTTGTATTATTTTCAGCATCCTCTTTTCAGATGGTAACGAGGGGAGCCTAGCGAAATAATTCTTCATTGTCGCAATAAAGGAACCTACTTTTTCTTCACGACCTTGTGTTCGGTTGCGAATTTCTTCCCACAGGCGATCTTCGTAATCTTCTGGTTCGAATTCTTCGCGTAATAAATTAACTAATTCGTCCCAAGAGTCAACTTCTTTTCTTATAGATTTGTACCAACTAAGTGCAGGTCCTTCAAAAAGGTCAATGGCTTGTCGGAAAAGATCTTTTTTACTTGTATTTCGAGCTCTTCTTGTCGCAGAGATATTTTCTAAAAAGGCATTGATACTGTAGCCGGAATTATCACCGCTGAATTTGCATTTCCAGTCTTTTACATGAACGGATTTTTTAATTATTATAGTTTTTCTTCTAGTTTCTCCGTGAACGGCGTCGGAGGCTGTATCGTAAGAAGATTCGCTTGATGCATACTTCAGATGTCGCCTAGTATGTCGAGTTTCAACCTCGGAACCACTAGATGGAGATTTTTGGCTCTTGGATTTTTTATTGACTAATTGGTGTTTTCTTAACTTATGAGTTGAATTATCCGATTCACTGGAACTTGAAAAAGATCCGCTTCTTTGTCGACTAGAGATTTTCTTTTTAGAGGTACAGGGACTTTTTGATAAACGAACTTCTTGTTTAGGGCTTTTATCTTGTTCATCTTCCTCTTGTGCACTCGAATAATCTGTGTTCGATCTTTCCTGGTGTCTGGATGTTGATGGTTGCGAAATTTTGAGATCCAGAATTTTATTTACAGCTGCCTCTTCCTGATCGTCGTTTCCCTTTATGAGCTCCCAGCAATCCAATGTTTCTTGAAGAATGATGGAACGCTCATGTTGAAGTTCTTTTTCTTCCGTGTTAATACGTAAGGCTCTATTGTAAATATGAGTAAGCTTAGTATTAACCTTCTCGGGGTTTGGTACTTCTTCCTGATTTTTAAACATTTCTTTTACCGCTTTCAATTTATTGTTTAAAATTTCAAATTCGCTTTTTACATCACGCTCAGAATGTCCGGGTTTGTTTACGATTCCGTCCTTTTCGAGTTTGAGAATATTTCTTAAATGTTTTCTCATATCTTGAACATCTGTAGACGAAGTTTCTATACCACGCTCATTCAGCTCATATTCAAGCTCATCTTTAGCCAAACGATTTACATTATAACGTGCCATATTTATTTGTGAGAGAGATTACAAAACTAATTATATAAATGTGTAGCGATTTTTTTTTTTTGATTTTTAAAAAAATTATTTACATAAAAATTATAATTGATATTTAATATTAAAAAAAAGTTTTATCTAATATCATATGTTTCTTTCCCTGATTTTGGCTTTTTATCTTTACTTACAATTGTTAGAGATAATCATTAAAAGTAAAAAAAAATTAATATTCTTTTTCTTTAATTTTAAAAAAACAGAATTGATAGATTTATTCAATCTTGTGAATATAATTTATTTTTCAAGGTGAGTTAAATTTGTCAAAAATATATTCGATTTATTTATTTTAAATTGTTTCTTTCTTTTTCTATAAATTAGTATTAGAAAAATGAATTATAATTTTAAAGTTTATTAAAACTATTTTTGAAAATAAATGTTCGTATATATTATTAATATTATATTCATAAATTATATATTTTTCAATTAGATGGAAAATTCTTCTATAAAGAGTGATTTTCTCTTTATCAAAAAAAAAGTTAATTGTAACAAGTCTCTAATAGAAATTGTAAATTTTAATTCTAGGCTAATCACTTGCAAGTTCTTTTTTTAAAAAAAATTAATTCATGGAAATCACTGTAGTATCATGAATCACTTTTTTAAACATCTGATAAGCTTGAGGCACTATGTGGCCCTATGTTGCACTATGATGCCCCACGTTGGGCGCCAAATTTTGTTACGGGCCAGGTGATTAAAAAAAGTAAAACAAAAAAGTACTTATCTGGTGACCAGCTCAGTGGAGACGGGGTGGATTTCAGGAAGATTTCAAAATAAAAGAGAAATTTCACCACTAGATGTTATCATATAATTAATTGATTCAAAATAAAACTTGATACATAGTTGATTAGGTCGTTGGTCGTCTCTTCTCAGGGGGTCCTCTCTTGCTCCCTCGGCACACTTGCTCCTGCCTTGCAGATAGGCCTTATCATCAAGGCGATATATTACAGCCGAAGAGACACCCTTCACCATGGATCCGCTTCTGCGTTGTGGAAGGCTCACTGAGACCCCGAAACGTGCTTTACCGCTTGAGCGACCAACTCTGAGTCCCGGCAAGTTCGTTCGGCGCTGGCGGCCAGTGCCAGCCCCGAGCGAACTTTGACCACCTACTCTCTCGGTTAATATGTATGGCGACGCTCTTTTTCATTAAAAAAGAATTAATAAAAATCATATTAAAAAAATTAAAGAGAGAAAAAAAAAGAGAGCGATAACAAAAGTTGTCTCGTT